>JBBPBX010022457.1:23538-38585 GCA_038048925.1 Garcialebias charrua
AATCTATGAATACTCAAGACAGAGGTTTGACGCTCAACCATCCAGATAGATAAATCACAAAAAGGTTAAATCATGTCATCTGGACAGTTTCTGTTTGGGAGAAACATTTCTTCAGAAAGACTTCATCAGCCTGAGGCCTGCCACCAACATCGGTCTTATAAATAGCACCTTATGTGTTTCAAACCAGCCGAAAACATTTGATTGTTTAGTGACTGTTTGGGACTGACGGTCTCATTTTGAATTTGTGAAGTCCGTTTCTTTTTTCCGGAAAAGGGTAGCATGCCCTCTCCGGGTCAGGGAGGAGGTCCTGCCCCAAGTGGAGGAGTTTAAGTATCTCTGGGTTTTGTTCACGAATGAGGGAAAACTGGAGCGTGAGATCGATAGGCGGATAGGTGCAGCGTCCGCAGTGAAGCGGGCGCTGTACCGGTCTGTTGTGGTGAAGAGAGAGCTGAGTCAAAAGGCAAAGCTCTCAATTTACCGATCGATCTACGTTCCCACCCTCATCTATGGTCATGAGCTTTGGGTTGTGACCGAAAGAACAAGATCTCGGATACAAGCGGCTGAAATGAGTTTTCTCCGCAGGGTGTCTGGACTCTCCCTTAGAGATAGGGTGAGAAGCTCAGTCATCCGGGAGGGACTCGGAGTAGAGCCGCTGCTTCTCCACATCGAGAGGAGCCAGTTGAGGTGGCTCGGGCATCTGGTTAGGATGCCTCCTGGACGCCTCCCTGGTGAGGTGTTCCGGGCATGTCCCACCGGGAGGAGACCCAGAGGAAGACCCAGGACACGCTGGAGGGACTATGTTTCTCGGCTGGCCTGGGAACGCCTTGGGATTCCCCCAGAGGAGCTGCTCCAAGTGGCTGGGGAGAGGGAAGTCTGGGCCTCCCTACTTAGGCTGCTACCCCCGCGACCCGACCCCGGATAAGCGGAAGAAAATGGATGGATGGAAGTCAGTTTCTGTGAATTCCACATTTCTCCCAAAAAGAATCTGTCCAGATGACTCGATTTAACCTTTTGTGTGAACACTCAGGACAGATTGTGTCGTAGAGAACTCGTAAACCTTTCAGAACATTTAGAACCTCCCTCATACACGACATTTACATTTGTCACCAGCAGTCGCAGCTCAGTGAGACGCTCGCTTAAGCTTCAAACACAAACGCATGTAAACTGCATCCAGCAGCTGGTTTTAAATGGTGCCAAGGACTTGAACACTCACTTGTCTTCAGGTTTGCAATGCATGGCATCAAGCTTTTGTACGGGCTGTGCTTTGAAATGCTGCGTGTGAACACCATCTGCATGCATTTGGATCTCATGTCATTTTCTGTTCTTTTGGTTCCGTTTGCCACGTTAATGCATAATGAGCTGACTTTTAGTTTTCATAAGCTGCCGAGTTTAAATGACCAGGTTGAACATTAAGAAGCATCAGATCAAAGTGAACAGATGTCACAGGGGGCTGCCTGACGGCCCAAACCACAATCCAAGAGACCGGCTCGGCACCGTCATCCGTGCTCTTACTTTATTTGGCGTTTCGAGTTACCATGGCGACATAAATTTGTAAATAGATGCCATCTTTCTAATTAAAAATGCCTGACGGAGCTTGCAACAGCCTCTAACGGCCACAGTGAGGTCACATGACCTAGACGAAGAGGCGTCTGAATAAAAACACTGATTAACTATTGGAGCCATTTTGGTTCAAGATGGCTGCCACAGCTGCCTCAGAAAACTCTAGATCACATATGTCAAAGTCGAGGCCCGCGGGCCAGATCCGGCCCGTAAATTTATTATCTATGGCCCCCTGGATGATATTTAAAAACTATTATAAACGGCCCGCAGGCCACAGCCGCCCGCTGGTGTTTTGCACGCACCAACACTACATTCCCCACAATGCAACGGTAGTAGGGATGGGGCCGATCTGGAGTCGTGTCTCATGAATCCAGAGTAACAAGACCTGCCTCAAGTCACATTCAGGAAATCCATTTCACAATTTGCAGCCAGCTACAGCGTGAGGACTGAGTGAGTAGCACTTTAGCTAACAGCTAGCTAACTTTTCATCATAACATGTCCGCTGTGTGGAAGTATTTTACACTAAACACCAAAAGACAGCAACGTGCAATGTCTGCAGAGCCATAGCTACACCTTAAACTGCAGTCAAGTTAGATTTACGTTGGACATTCGAGCTCTGGGGCTTCAGCGGGACGCCACTCTCACTGAACCAAAACGGGGAGAACGACCGCGGCCAGCGGCGTCCTGTCTGACCCGCTGTCTGACAGTCTCTTAGGAGGGACAGGCGGAGAGCGGCTGACTGAAATCAGAGCGCCCGCCCCGGATTGAACAATAAAAACACACCGCTGAAGCCACTCAAATGTTCACCGAGAAGTTGTTAAACTTCATCATAATTAATGACCAACAGCTATCAGCTGTAGAAAATGAAGGATTTCACAGCTTGATACTTGCAGCCAACTGTAAACAATCATAAAAAAGCATATTAATTAAAAATCACAAGAAAACCGTATTTAAAAAATGAAACTTCACATAAACGGCTACATTATAAAGCAATGTAAAATGCTAAAAGCAGGAACATGTCTGTTTTGATTTATGCCAAGAACTTAGCAGATGTAAAGCTATTTAAAATTTTATTCATTCATTTAAAAGGGATGAAACAAAACAAATTCATCAAAAAGAAAACACTGAATGAAAAGAGTGCAGAAAGAAGAAAAAAAATCTTATATCACCCCCTTATAATAAACATTGAACCAGTCCGGCCCTTGGCTTGTAGCAAATTTGTTTTTTTTGGCCCTCGGTGTATTTGGCTTTGACACCCCTGCTCTAGATTGACTATAACTCAGTCATTCTTTGAGATATTGAGCTGAAATTTGGTTTAGTCCTAGCTGAGAATGGTCCCGATCACTGAATCCACATCAAAAATCCAAAATGGCCACCATAGCTTACAAGAAAATCTGACTGACTCATTGATTTTTTTCTTTCTTTCCATAATGAGCTGACATTTGTTTTGGTGGTAGCTGAGAGTGAACCCCGACACAGAGTACTGTAAAAAAACAAAAACAAAAAACAGGTCTGTTAAAGTGTCACTGACCTGATTTTTTTTACTATGCATGAAATTGCTCAAAATATATATCTTTTATCATTTAAATATGTTCGTTTTTGCAAACAAAATGATAAATCAATTTAATTTTGCTTTAAAAGTGATTTTAAACTTTGCGCCGTGTTTATTCACGGGAAATCCGATTACACGCGAATGCAACATCTGTGGCAGAGGCAGTCTGCGTGTGTCTGGAGCTCGCCTGGAGATTGTGGGTTTTTTTTACTTGAAAAATGCTGTTGCGTTGTCGCATTTGGGTGTTCTAATATCATCAGTGAACAAGTGAGCCTTTTCACTTTCCCAAAAGATGAAATACTTCCTCAATTATGGAATAAACCAAGCTGCCCCCCCTCGGAGTTCCCTCGCTTCCTGGAAAGGTAAGACTCAATTAAATACGGGTGCAGACCTAAATTAGAACCTGCAGTTTCTTGTTCATCTAACTTTCTGCTTCCCAAACTGAAGACAAATCGCTCAAATCTTAACTTAGATTTCTAAATTTGTCGGGTTATAAATTGTCCACTATTAACGAGACGTAGCCCTCTGCCCGATTTTACGCCACAGATGTTGCATTCGCGTGTAATCGGATTTCCCATGAATAAACACGGCGCAAAGTTTAAAATCACTTTTAAAGCAAAATTAAATTGATTTATCATTTAGTTTGCAAAAACGAACATATTTAAATGATAAAAGATATATATTTTGAGCAATTTTATGCATAGTAAAAAAATCACGTCAGTGACAGTGGCCTCAGCGTGTCCGTCCCCATCAACGTTTCTCCAGGAACGTTCTCGTCATCACTGCAGTTTTCTCTTTAGGCTTCTAGCAGAGGCTCTATGATGAACACACAGCAGGAGAATGTGCTGCACACTTTGACTCACTGACATTTATAATATCAGTTTGGGTTAATGCTTTTACTAACCACCTTTGCCTTTTTTTCCCCCGTACCCTTCTTTTTTTCTTCCTCACTACATCTTCATCATTCTGTTGCTCGGCCTGTTCTTGAAACAACGGCTCGTTTGTGTTTTCTCCATCGTTCGTTCTGGTTTGTCCTGCTCCTGCTTGGTCTGGGCTGCCTCTTCATCCCTGTGCTGTGGGCTCTCAGCTCTGCTCCTCCCTCTGAGGATGCTGCTCCTCCTGTGTCTGAAGCAGACGAGCTGCTCGACAAGTAAGCTCTTTCTCTGAATACCCTGATGCATGCTCAATAATCCAGGTAGAAAAATCTAAAAAAGTTCAGTCTGGTCCTCTGGACATTAAAAAAAAAATTGTAGAAACGTTTCGTCTTTTGTCCGAAAGACTTCCTCAGTCTGAGTTGCTGTATTCAGCTCAGTCTTATAGAAAAATTTCTAATTTTGACGGACTGCCGTCCGCTCGCCGCTACTCGCCGCCGCACTGCGGAGCCAGTGTAAATTGTGTCATTGATTATAATGGGTGCGTATTTGCTGCGGAGGTCGGACCGGAGCGGGGCGGAGCCGGAACGCATGTAGTGTATTTTTGGCGTTATGAATATCACCTTCTCACAGTGGATCAACCAGTTTGCTGATGACAGCCAAAACCAGCTGCTCACATGATCAAGGAGGACCATCAGCCTAACGATGGATTGTTAGCACCCTGATGGTTGTTTGCTATTCACAGAGGGCTGAGTGATACTAGTAATAACAGCATTGGCTGTCTCAATTCAGGGGCTGTGTCCTCATGAGTGCCTATTTGTCGGCTGCATACGTCATTGCCCCGCGCGGAGGACTGTCCCAATTCGAAGACTCCTCCTCATGCGGCCGAGGAATGCGGCCTACTTCCTGTCGAAATCCGAGGATGCATCCGTGGATCCTTCAAGACGGAGGCTATCCCAGAATTCGTAGCGCCAGCAGAGATTTCGCGGGGGGGTGGGACTTTCTGCGTGCAGGGGCGGGACTGCTGCGTGTTGTTGAGTCATCAGCTCGTTAACAACAACCTCAGCGCAAGCTGAATCTCATTAAAATTTAACTACAGAAACGACTAAAAAAATATTTGTTAGCTGAATATATATTAGTGTTTCTGAGTTTAATGTTTGTTAATAACTGATTACAAATCAGCTTATTTTACACGTGCGTAGCAAGGATTTTCTGAGGGGCGATCTGTTAAAAGATAGAGTGGACCTACAAAAGGCAAGTTGCCCAGTAGGTCACTGCTTTAAGCATTGGGTTGGCGCGCAGATCCTTTTCTCAAAAGCTGGTTCGAATCTCACTCGGTACGGTTAAAACTTATTTTACGTTTGTCTTTTATTGGATTAAAAAAAGGAGTTTCACAAACTCCTTTTTTAAAATCTCAGTCCTCATATTTTTATCCAATAAAAGACAAACGTAAAATAAGTTTTAACCGTACCGAGTGAGATTCGAACCAGCTTTTGAGAAAAGGATCTGCGCGCCAACCCAATGCTTAAAGCAGTGACCTACTGGGCAACTTGCCTTTTGTAGGTCCACTCTGTCTTTTAACAGATCGCCCCTCAGAAAATCCTTGCTACGCACGTGTAAAATAAGCTGATTTGTAATCAGTTATTTTCAAACATTAACCTCAGAAACACGAATATATATTCAGCTAACAAATATTTTTTAGCGGCGTCCCTTCTCTTTCCACACACACACACACCAAGCGCACACTTCCCACCCACTTCAAGAGAACGCCCCACCCACTTCAAGAGAACGCCCCACCCACTTCAAGGCCGGCTCTCACTGATGAAAACACGTTTGCCGCACGTAAGGCGGAAGTACGTAATCACGCAAACCTGAAGGCTAGACCGTCCCATTTCAGCAGTTTCGTCCAGCCCACCCAGCCTTGTGAGTGCGTGGCCTACTCGGCCCAGCTAGGCTGGGTCCTCATGAGGACGCAGCCCCTGAATTGAGACACAGCCATTGTAAGTGGGGGACAGTTGAACATGGAGGCCTCCACCTCTGTTTATTGATGGACGGTTTCTTTTCACAAAGATGGCCTCCTTTGCTCCTCTCTCAAACCATCGTTCCTCTCTATCAAGGATGTGAACATCTTCATCCCTGAAAGAGTGACCTCTGGCCTGGAGATGAGTGTAGACCACAGAGTCCTGACCTGATGTTGTTGATCTTCTGTGCTGGGCCATCCTTTTGGCCAGTGGCTGTTTAGTTTCTTTTGGACAAAAGACGAAATGTTTCTACAAATTTTTGTTTTGTTTTTTTGAATGTCCAGAGGACCAGACTTACCCGGTAACTTTTTTTTTCTTTTTTTTTTCTCATGTTTTACACTGTTTCTTCTTGTCAAATTATATTTTCAATGATTACTGTGCATCAAGACTTAATTCTATAACTTAATGGCAGACAGTGTTTTTATTTATTTATTTATTTAATAATAATAATAATTATTATTATTATTATTAACAATATTAACAATAATAATTATAACAATAATTATTATTATTATTAACAATAATAATAATAATAACAATAATAATAATAATAATAATAATAACAATAATAAACAATAATAATAATAATAACAATAATTATTATTAATTAACTGCATTTGGTCCTCAAATGGATTTTTCTGTGGTTCTCATGAAAAGTTCTGAATAAACAATATCTTATCTGTTATGGAAAGCTTTTGGAACATAAATTTTGAGAAATGGAGTTTATTTTTGATGGGACTGAACTCTAAGCTACCGTACTTGGACCACAGTTGAGACCAAAATGGGTTGCTGTCATCTGGGGGGAAAAGTAGTAGCAGCAGCTAGCTATAGCATTTCCTGTGCACCCTGGGATCACTTTCTTTCTGATAAAATAACTATTGCAACAATTGAGTGATGGAATAGCTTTAAAAGACATTTGTAGTAATTGTAGTATTAAACATTGTAGTAATTGTAGTATTATTTGGCCATTTTCTTAAAGTGATAAGCTGGTGACATCACAGTCAGAGGAAAGGGCAGAAGGGTTCATCCAGGCTAGGCTAATGTTGGCCTGATGAGGGCATTATTCATCTCTTGTTTGTTTGTTTCAGATTTTAAAACACTTCCCCAAATGAAATGCTGGTGTAGAAGAACGCTACTCTGGCTAATAATATTAATAATTAATAATGATAATAATGATGATAATAATAATAATGGCTAACATTGTTTAGCCATTAGCTTAAGCAGGACAAAGACTTTTGCTTCATTCTCTGTGCTCTGACGGATGTCACAGCGGATGAAGTACTAACTACTGTAAACTGTTTGACAGCTCATCACTTTAAAGACCATTCTGATCATTTTAAAGATGAGTCTGCTTTTTAAAGTGGGTCCACTCAGACGAGCCATGCTTGGGTTGTCCGTGTGGTCCAAGTGGACCTGCTTGTAAACCTAATTGCGTCATCTTAATTAAAACAACTCCAGGGATCTCAATGTCAGAACGCTTAATTCAAACATTGTAATAAACTTTTCATCACAAACATCACTGGTAATTTTTCACGAGTTTTTTTCCAACGTAAACATTATAGAACCCATTCCAGAAGTGCTAAAGCAAGCTGCTGCTGCTGTTTGTGGCTGCAGATAGCCCCAGCCTATGGAGAAACTGACGGCACTGTACAGTTTGTAAAACCCATGAACTGCTGTGACACTTGAGATGTGAGTTTAAAGACCACAGCGTTCCACTTGTTCCTAGCTGCATTCAGGCTTAGTCCTGCTCAAAGATGTATCTATAGCAGGTAGGATATTGTTGAACTTTTCCAGATGTTTGAAGTCTAGATGGAGCTTCTATTAATTAATGTTATTAGTTATCTACAGTTAACTGATGGTCATCTTTGGTAATTAGTAGAACTAGTGCACTTGTTAGGAGCAGTTTTTAAAGAGCCTTCTTCATAAAGTGGTCATTTAAGTTTTTCTCTGACAGGTTTGTGTGCAAAAACAACGGTGTTCTGTTTGAGAACCAGCTGCTACAGATCGGCATCAAGTCAGAGTACCGTCAGAACCTTGGTGAGTTGTCTCTGCATGAAACTGATTCTTCAGCAGCACTTTGTGGCTCTTGGACACTTGTTCTTCCAGCTTCATAAACACACAAGCACACACACACCCCACATGGCCAGGTGTGTGCTGTATTTGATTTTCTTTCTTTTAACCCGTCTTTGGGATCATTTAAATTTGATATTATTTCAGGCTGAGATATCCCCAAAGGATTGTAAATGAAGATTTACAAAGATATTGTAGAAAACAATATTAATTGGTATTTTTAAGCAGTTTAAATAAGATGGTTGATAGTTTCCCTAAAGAACATGAATGGTCATAAAGTTAGAGGACAGGACAAGGGTTAACGGAGACGTCACAAAGTATAAACCATGTTAAACACAAAAACCTTGTCTTTCTCAGGGAGAATGTACTTGTTCTACGGTAACAAGACGTCGGTGCAGTTCGCCAGCTTCTCAACCACAGTCAACTGTCCTGGAGAGCTCCAGTCTCATATTCCTTCATGCTGCTTCAAACCACTTTACTGTCTGTTCTGACTCTTGTTGTTTTATATCAAAATGTAGAAAACTACCTTAAAGGGATAATTGAGCCATTTGGAAGTTGGGTTCTGTGGACACTTTATGAACAATCAGCTGTCTTAGCTGCATTCAGACTAGGCTTTCTCTTTTTAGCCTTTACCTAGCAATCTGCTGCGATTAGCTTCATCAAATTGTGTTTCAGCTTCTTCAGCAAATTTCAGCAGCCATTCAGCACTCGGCGTTCAATTTTCCATGTAATTGACACAGAACCCCACTTTAAAATGTCAGAACTATAACTTTAGAGTGAGATGGTCTTTCTAACCAAGACTGTGTAATTGAAAGTTTCTGTCAGTGTCATTGTGGTTGCTGCTCCTTAACTCGTGAGCACAGCTTAATGTTCAGTCCAAACCAGTGGAGCCACTGGTGGAGGGTGGAGCCCAGATCCAGCAGGTCCTGAACATCGAGTGCCTGACTGACTTCTGTGACGCCCCGCTGCTCAACATAAAGTTCAGGTAAGACTTCAGCCATCCCAAAGTGGAAAGAGAAACAGGACTCTGTGAACGTGAGCTGTTGAGCAGTCAGCTTTGGCATTTACCGGTAAATTGTCATGGGGGGAAAAAGAGATTCCCAAAACAACCGGGTGTAGACGTCATCAGATTCATTACAAAGCTTTGGGGAACCGCCAGCAACCACAGAAGATCAAAACATTTACAACGTATCAATGCCTTCACTGTCTGAGGAAGCTCTGACCCGTTCTGACTGCCTGAACTGACTTCCTGTAGAAACTTGCAGCTCTCAAGACCTCTGGAGCCACATCTCTGTAATCGATCACCTTGAGGATAATCAAATGATCTCTTGCTGTCTCTTTACTGACCAGTCACATGGAGACCGATTGTTGAGACATTTTGACATCCACAAGAACGGTAAAAGAGCAGTGAAAATTATGGAGCATGGTGTTGATAATGCACATTTCCTTGACATTAAGTCACAAAATAAAATAGAATACTGTACACACCAACCATTCTTTTCTTTTATCCTCAACTAGCTTGAGTTACTTCAGGATTGTAGTCCCTGTCAGCGTTTAGAAACTTCTTCAAAACACCGCTGCAGCCATGGACTCTGCCATGTTTGAAAGTGACATTTAAGGCCCCGGTAGAGCTCTGGGTTCGGCCGAACGGCGCTCTGCGCGCGCGTTCTGTGCACGCGCATTCACTAGCACAGCTCTGCGTTCGTTCTCACATTAATTCTCGCGTTTTCGCTCCAAATTCTTGACGTCATTTGAGCAGCCACAGCGCAGAGCGTTCACTGATTGGTCATTTGCTGACACGCCTACTAAGTTGATTGACAGGTCGGGGGAGAGAAAAAAAGGTGAGCCGGCAGCTTCACACAGCTTCAGCGCTGCGGTTTTCTGTGTTTATATCTTATTAAAAAGTTCTTAAAAAAAACAGGGAGCGCTGGTCCTGCAGCCCACAGCCCACCAGGAAATCTGCAGAAACTCGCAGCCACGTAGGACTCTAGTTTAATTCGCTCTTGACAAATTCATTCATTTCCTCATTTCAGTCATGGAGTCAGCGGAGGAGGAAGCGATCACTTGACTTTTGGCAAAAAACACTAGAAAAGGCTAGATCAGGGATGAAGAAGAGTAATTTAATACATTTGTGTCACATACAAAACAGTCAGGCGCCGGGCAGTTTATTGTGAGACAACGCGCCACGCGTACGCGGTCGCAAAATTTGAGCTTTGCGCGTTCGTGCCCTGTGGGGGTACGCTTGTGCCTCGCGCTTGCACGGCGTTGAGCGCCGTTCGGCCAAACGCAGAGCTCTGCCGGGGCCTTTAGCTCTGACGAAGCTGACCACAACCTGACTAACGTACATGACACATACGGTGGTATGAAAAGAAACTGGTGAAACATTCCAGAAATCTGAGAAGAACTTACAAATTTTAGGTGTGGGCTAAAACTTCATGTGAACAAATTTACATAACCCGTTCAATAGATTAAAGACCGTGTAAAGTGAAATTAGATTTGTGTTTTTAGTTTATCACATGGCATAAATATGTGTTATTAATCACCCATATAAATCTGACTGATTAAAAACATTGTTTTCCTTATAAAATTAAGTGTCAAAAATCATGAAAATACATTATTTTCTCTTAGTCTGGAACTGTGGGGGCGTGTCAGCAGTGGGCGTGGTTTCAGCGCAGTTCTGCAGCTCAGAGAGCAAGTAGGAGGACTCTCTCGCTCAGAGCTGAACTGTGTGGAGGAGGAAGACAGGTTCATCAGTAAACCTGCTCTGTTTGCTCCTTTTTCCAAGAGTTACGCTGTTTTTAGTGCACAAACAACTCTGGTTTTATTTTTAAAGTTGAGGACGCAACTATAATTCATAACTCCGCTGTTATGTGTTTAGAAGATGAGCGGACTCGCGCGGCTGCACCGGTCCGACCCGACACATCGCATGCGGGGGCTGTGTTGGTGATTAAGATAAAGAGGGCTGTGTTGGTGATTAAGATAAAGAGTAATCACGTTGATAACTAAGTATGCAATGGACCTGTCGCATTTTCTTAGCAAAAAAGGAGCTTGTGAACTTGTAGGGCACAGGCTTAGCAATAAAAAAAAAGAAAGAAAGAAAAGAAACAGGAAAGGCGGCGGCGGTGTCCGGAGGCTGATTCAAGATTCAAGATTCAAGTTCCTTTATTATCCCCAAGGGGCAATTAGATTTGCAGTCAATAGGTGTGCACAGATTCATACATACATATGCACTTACACACACATACACATATAAACACAAGACAATAAAACATTAAAATAACAGTGTTAAAATTAGTGTGCAAAAATTAGGAGGAGGGAGACGGTCAGTAGCAGGTGCCCTGACCATTAAAACATCCTGGGAAGATGCAGGAACGAGGCATAATTGATTAGCTAGCTAACAATGAACAAAATATCTATGCTATTGCTATCTGATGCTATCTGCGATTCGCGAGTGAACGGCTCCACCCATGCGAAGAACAATTTATATGACTGGAGCAGCAGGGGGTGGGGCTATACTAATGAGGACCGCGTGACGAAACGCGGTCACGTTTAAAACACGCCTAAAAAATCCTGAAATAGAAATATGTTTATACACAGTTTGCTCTATAACTCCAAAATTAATTGAGCTACAATTTTGAGACTTTTTACTCATTTACAAGATTACAATTATCACATTTATAATGTTTATTTAAGAAAATGTTGAAATTCACTTTACACGGTCTTTAAGTTGAATAACTGCAGTAGTCCTGTAGTGAAAGGTTGACCTCTGACCTGTTCACAAGCTGTTTTGGTCTGCCTCCTTTCAGAAGTGTTAAAAAAACAACTGCAGTTTGCATCATATCAGCTCCTGCTGTTAGAATCATTGTTTAGCTGAATTAGTTTATTTGATCTTCACATGGTCTTTACTGGTTTGAAGCGTGTGAGATGACTTGTTGGTAACCAGTGAACTGGACCAGGTGGAGCAGTGTGAAACGTGCAGACTCTATTCTAAACTGTGTGCTTGTGACAGATATGGAGGAGCTCTGCAAAACCTGACTCTCAAACTGCCCGTCACCATCAACAAGTTCTTCCAGCCCACTGAGATGGCCTCACAAGACTTCTTCCAGCGCTGGAAACAGCTCAGCCAGTAAGTGTGTGTGTGTGTGTGTTGTGTGTGTAGTTTTGAGCTGTTGGTGCGTGCGTGGCTGAGGGTCACTGTCAGAACTTTGTGTCAATCACTGAACAGCATTTTGTCTCTTCACATTTTTGCTCTGTGTTTAGTTAAAGTCCAACATGGCCACACTCTGCTCCATGTTGTTGATCATCTTTACCAGAGAAACTAAATTCTGAAGAACACTTGATGTGGCTCTAAATCTCTGTGTGTCTCCTCAGGCCTCAGCAAGAAGCTCAGAAGATATTCAAGGCCAACCACGGGATGGACACTGAAGTCATCAAGGCCAAGGTAAACATTAACCTCTTGTTTCCTGGCTTCTCCTGACACCATCACCGTTTCTCTTTGTACACCTGTTGAAGGCAGAGAGCTGCGAACACTTCAAGGTCACAAACCAAACGAGTTCTTGTCTGGGCCATTGCTTTATTCTTGTATTGCTGGATAATACTTTGCTGACGAGCGTTGATGGACTTTTCTTAAATTGTATTCTTGTTGCTGGAGCAAATAAAATGTTTCTAAAATGTTTATGGCTAAACACTAATGGGCAGCGATGAAAGATTGTAGCCACGAGAAGAGCTTTTATCTCTTTCAGCCATTTAGCCATGTTTTTATCACCTGCTGCTAAAAGGTTAAGGAGGACAGTAAAAATTTTTGCTCAGATCTACCGGTATGTGCATTTGTTTCTCTTAGCCAAACATGTCTCCCTAACCAATGGATGAATTTAAATTAAAGTTTTAGAAATGAATCATTAGATGTACAGGTAGTCCTCGACTTATGAATGAGTTCTGGGCCTACGGGCCTTTTGTAAGTCGAAAATAACGTAAATCGGATCACATACAAAAAAAACTTCTTTTTTTTTTAAATAAATAAATAAATGTACAGTACTGTACAGTTACCAATCACTTAGCCTATCCTAACACAGTTTTTAAAGATGGAGTGAGTTGAATTGTCTCCCATTCACATAAAGGGAGCTAGCTCCCTTTATGTGAATGGAGCCTGCTAGGGAGGAGGGAGACAATTCAACTGACTCCTTCATCTTTATAAACTGTTAGAATAGGCTAAGTGCTTGGTGACTGTACAGTATTGTACATTTATCTATTTAAATAAAAATAAAAAAATATTTTTTATGAGATGCATGACGTAAGTCCGAAACGTAAGTCGAGGACTACCTGTACATCTACAACTGATTGTTTGGAGTCAGCCCAACTCAAGATGGCCATCACATCCAGCTGACCTCAAAAGGCTCATAAACTACGATCAATCAGTTTTACACATTTAGTTCAGATCTACTGTGGTAGTAGCTGAGGGTCGTTTCCAACACGCTGTGAGTGGGACAGCTTGTGGAACCACATCAAACCGTGCAGAACATTAAGATCTCAATCTAAAACTGGCAGGGAAGGTAGC
This sequence comes from Garcialebias charrua, assembly GCA_038048925.1. Taxonomy (NCBI): domain Eukaryota; kingdom Metazoa; phylum Chordata; class Actinopteri; order Cyprinodontiformes; family Rivulidae; genus Garcialebias; species Garcialebias charrua. Next base: position 37,168 of record JBBPBX010022457.1, read on the forward strand.
GGGTGACAAGCATTCATTCTAGTGGCTGGGCCTGTGGATTTCCTTCATGTGATGCATGTGTTGTGTTTGCTGCCAGCTGCTGGGATTAGGAATGGCCCTGCTGGACAACGTTGATCCGAACCCAGAGAACTACGTGTGTGCTGGAGTGATCCAGACCAAGGGCCAGCAGGTTGGCTGTCTGCTCAGACTGGAGCCAAACGCACAGGCACAGGTACGAGTCCCCCACGTGTCACGCTGAATCATTGTGTCTCAATGTCTCCAAACATTCTTTAGAAAAAGGAACATGTTCAAGGAAGAAGCGTGTAATGATGATGATGGATGGATACAAATATCTTCAACAGCTTGAGTAGCAGTCAGGATGTAGAATAGTAGGGATGCATGAACACCAAAACAAAGTACAAGTACCCGCATACTCGTCAATACAGATGAAAGTACTAATCATGAAAATGCTGTCAGGGGGCATATGATGGGATAAAAACAAAGAAATGTGGAAAAAAGAGATTCCCAAAACAACCAGGTGTAGAGGTCATCAGATTTATTACATTTTGGAGAACAGCCAGCAACCACAGGGGATCAATAAATCTACAACTTACCAATACGTTCACCTGTCTGAGGCTCTGACCCGTTCTGACTTCCTGGTCTGAAAAATATAAATTTAGTAGAATCACGCCCCCCACCACACCCGCTCTGCTGAGCTGTTATCAGCAGTCCCAGCTGCTCGCAGACATGTCAGGTTGTGAGAGAACACAATGTGTCAGATCAATAAAAATACCATGTGGATGATGCTGAACTGAACTTTTGACTTCTTTCAAGGCCGGTCAGCTCACGGTCAATGGTATGGCAGGCCATGTTACCATATAATTGAATTGTCTGCTGTGCGCGTGTGCTGACGCAATCAAAAGCCCGACACCGGCCCGGCTCGCACATTAAGCACATTATTGTGCCCCGGCCCTAATCTGGGTCGGGCGGGTTCGGGTTAGGAATGATGGCTGAAGTTCACATGGGGTGTGTCGAAGCAGAGAAATGTGTAAAACATGCAGGACCGTGGCCTTCACTGATCTCAAAGCATCTGTCACCCAAAACAATCCAAAACACAGAACCCGTAGAACTCCTCACAACAAACAGAACCGTCCAAAATGTTTATATGTGTGTGTGTGTGTATATAGATTGATATAGATGTGTATATGGTATATTAGGGAGTGGTGGCGCAGAGGTTAAAGGGATTGTGACATGATTTTTTTACTATTCATAAAATTGCTCAAAATATATATATTTTATCATTTAAATATGTTTGTTTTTGCAAACAAAATGATAAATCACTTTAATTTTGCTTTAAAAGTGATTTTGAACTTCAAGCCGTGTTTAATCATGGGAAATCCGATTACACTCGAACGCACCATATGTGATGTCACACTGGG
>JBBPBX010022458.1:0-28832 GCA_038048925.1 Garcialebias charrua
TTCGCCGGATGAAGTTGCTATAGAAGACGCCCCAACTACTGATGGAGGGTGCCGCAGACGCCTCTACATTGATGGAGGGTCCCGGCGCTGCCGACGCTGCCCCGAATGTAAAGACACGCGTGTAAACACCGGTGTGACCGGTGTTGCCAGATAGAGTCCCACCCACCCAAAGCACTCTTTACCCGCAAAAGTCAGAAGGAAAATCGCGGTGAACCGCCCAATCTGGCAACACTGGTGAGTGACGGCTGCAGATTCAGCGCTGATGCGGATATTTATGTTCAATTTTTGGAAAGTCCTGCGTGAATATCTATTTTTTTTAACAAAGTTGAACGTTCTAAGGTCTAAGGAGATTCAATCAGTAAAATGAAGACATCAGTTGGGTTTGTAATACATGTTAAAACAGAATAAAAGCCTTTTTGCGGCATAAAACCGATCTTTGAAGTTTTCTTGAACTAATGTTAAAATCTCGTCTCGTTCTCGCGAGATCTGTGATTTGTCTCGTCTCGTCTCGTGAGTTTTGTGTATCGTTACACCCCTACCAAACAACCATCCATTATCTTTACCCACTTCTTCCTTTTTGGGTCACTGGTGCCCAAATGTCCAGCAGACACTGTGTGAGAGGCGGGATACCCTGAACAGGTCTCCAGTCGATCACAGGGACACATAGGTCGTTTTCACACCTGATAGTCCAGTAGACTCAATTCGATTTGGGACCAACATTTGGAACATTTGTTTACATTTTCAGCTGGTGCGGTTCACATTCACACTGCACTGAGTCAGTCGAGCCAACCTGTTCCCCCTCGCCTGTGGTGGTGCTGTGCCAAGAATTACTGTAGGAAACTACACAAAAACCCCTGAAGAAGACACTAAGTGCAACTTACTTCTGGAAATAAAAACAAAAATGGAGTGGTGTCAAATTTTATGGTTTTAGGATTTCTGTTTTGGCTGTGGAACATGTGCCAAACAAAATTTTTCAACAATGGACCCAGCATGAGCGGAAGATGAGGCAGAAGACCGTGGAGAATGTTGTTTTTCACACAAGGCTGCTGAGACGGCTCCATATGAGGTGTGAGGAATGCACATAGTTTTGGTTGTACAGGTAGTCGTCGACTTACAACGTAGATCCGTTCTTACGCGGCGTCGTAAACCGATTTTCGACGCAAGTCGAAATATACGTACATACTGAACCATATACATGTACATGTACAGTACTGTTTTACCAAGCACTTAGCCTATCCTAACACAGTACCCTACATAATTATCAAAAAACATACATTTGGAAGCCATAATGAAAGGAAAAAAGAGTTATGGCCTATGGGATGCTGGTGACGCTGTATTCATCCGTCCATCGCCCGTATTCTTTATTATGTTTACGACGTAAAACCGCCGTCCAGCTCGGTCCATCTGCCGTATTCCGTTCCATTTACGTCGTAAAACCGCGTTCACAGTACAGTTTTGTTTGATTTTTGAATGTCCAGAGGACCAGACTTAGCTTGTTTAGAGAGTACAGTGCAGTATTCCTCTGCCGCTATGTTTACAACGTAAAACCGAAAACTGCCTAACTCGGCTTTTCAAATTATTATTTTTTATTTATTTAATAGGAGATGCGTCGTAACCTCAAAACGTCGTAACTCAAGACCGTCGTAACCCGAGGACTACCTGTATTTACACAGAATGTCCTGCACTGTAGTCCACTTCCTGCTTTTGAAGCGGTCTCTGGTCCACTTGCGTTCACACTGCATTCAAACTGCTTTCAAACTGCGCCAAGTGTTCACTTCAACCAAACTGAAACCTAGGTCTTTAGGCGGATCAGAGTTCACTTTTTTGGTCCACATCGGAGTTCGATTTCGCATTCATGCCTACACAAACAAAACGAACTTTCTAGGCAAATGAAATAGAGTTTGATTAAAGCAAACTAAACAGTGCTGGTGTGAATGCACCCATAGAGACAAAAACAAACGTTCACTCTTTCACTCACACCTAGGGACAATTTAGAGTTACCAATCAGCCTAACATGCATGTTTTTGGTGTGTGGGAGGAAACTGGAGTACCCAGAGAAAACCCACACTTGCACAGAAAGAACCAACTCTGCCCAGAAAAGGTGACAGTGATCTGGGATTTGATCTGGCATCCTTCTCACTGAAGGGTGATGGCTCTGCCAACTGTGCACCCTAGAAACCAGGAAAATGCCACCCAAAATACCTGATTAGAAGATTATTTAGTTAAGATTTTTGGCCCAAAATCCCAACTGATTTTAGTTTAAAGGTTCAGTATGTAACATTTTTTATAAACATATTTCTTCACTCTGCCCTTATCTCCTGATACATTGATCTTTGACATGTACCGGTAATCTCTCAAAAAAACTATAGTCCTCTGGCGTCTCCCGGTGGTAATAAAAGCATTTATAAAAAGCCAAGAGCGCCCCGCGGTTAACCAGTCAATAAAAACAGAGTTTACTACCAGCCAATAAAAACAGAGCTTCTTACTTTTCACCCCCTAACCCACGCCCCCCCTCCCCAACCCACGCCCCCGCCTGTCAGCCTGCAGCGAGCCCCGCAGCGAGCCTGCAGCGGCCGCGCAGGTTCTTGTTGAAATAATTTCAAAGCGATGCAAAACTGTTTTGTATGTGACACAAATTTATTAAATATCCCTTCTTCATCCCTGCTCTGAACTTTTATTTTGTTTTTTTTGCCAAAAGTCAAGTGATCGCTTCCTCCCCTCCAGACCTGCACTGACAGATATGAGGAAGTGGATCAATTTGTCACGAGCGAATTAAATTATGTCCAACGTGGCTGTGTGAAGCTCTGCAGGTTTCAGGGTGTTTTTGTTTTGCTGGACCAGTGGTCCATGTTTTTATTTTATTTTTAGAAGGTTTTATTAACACATAATCACAGAACTTTGCAGCGCAGAAACGGGACATGTAGAGGAGGCGGAGCATTCCAAGCTGCAGCGCGAGTGAGGTGGAGCTGAGTCATATATGGCTCTGAGTGAGGAGGAACCAGAAACGTGTCTCTGTTCAAAATGTTTCTAAGTGCCAGCGTGTTAAAAAGCTGCATACTGAGCCTTTAACTTGAATTCAAACCGAACAAACCCAGTCTTTGTGTCCTCAAAACAAGCATTCTAGCATATGTACTGGTACATGCATTTTTTTTTATTGGATCACCTAATAAAGCATGTATAAAAATAAAATAAAGTCCAAGTTCAGCACAATGTCGAATCATTTTTACCTTCTTCTTCTTTCGGCTTTTCCCTTTTCAGGTTTCCCTTTTCATTTCTAACATCCTTCTACCAATATACCCACTGTCCCTCCTCTGGACATGTCCAAACCATCTCAGTGTGTCCTCCCTAACTTTATCTCCCAGTTGTTCAACATGTGCTGTACCTCTGATGATCTCATTCCTGATCTTATCCATCCTTGTCACTCCTAAGGAGAACCTCAACATCTTCATTTCTGACACTTCCAGTTCTGTGTCCAGACCATACAACATAGCTGGTCTCACCACTGTCTTGTAAACTTTTCCTTTGACCTTTGCTGACACCTTTTTGTCACAAATCACTCCTTGCATACAGTACATTGTAAACTGTGAAGAAAGTTTAAAATCTAATTGCTTTGAATGAATGAATGAATGAATGAATGTTTTGAGCATGAACTTTAATGTTTTGAACCACTTTGGCCATGGCTGCCTCAGAGGAGTCGACAGGGGAGAAGGTGGACTCCAGAAACCATCGTATCACCATCAAACTGGTTGACCCACTGTGTGAGTGTGCTGCTTATGGGAAAGAGTCTGCTGTGGCTCCTCAGACTGATGAAGTCCTTTGGATGAAAGACGCAACGTTTCAGCACAAAGAAAGCGTCCAGATGACCTGACTGAACTTTGATGGATATTTTTATCTGGATTATTGAGCATGAACTTTCATCTAACTGATTTCGTTTTTTTGCATTTTTAAAATAAAATTGATTTCCGGCATGTTTTGAAGCAACCTGAATTCCCAGAGTGAGGGCTTTTTATTGTTGTTGTTGTTTATTTTTGTATTACGGTACTCTCAGATTCAAACACAAATAAAAAGAGCTAAAAAAAAAATGTCCATCTACTACTGAAGAAGCTTTTTTCTCATAGGCGGTAGATAAACATGTTGTTTCCAGTTTTATGTGTTTGTGTAGATTCTTAGGGAAGTGGAGGACCATGAAGGGATGGAGTTGCTGCTATCTAGAGGCATTAATATGTCTGACATTAGGATTTTATGGTTGGCTGGATATTGTGTTTGTGTGTGCGCTCCCTAGCAAGCTGCAGGAGCTACGTTCCGGTCGGTTGAAGAAAGAGATACATAAGGGATTATTCTCTTCTTTCCCACTCTGCGTTCCCATTTGCACCAACAAGATACACCAAGATAAACACAACAGGAATTGTATATCCAATCTGCAGGTACACACACATGCACACTATAATTTTCATAAAAAATAAAAATAAAACAAATCTACCTGAGCCGGGCAAAACAAACGTGATGAAGCTGCGTTTTTCCCTTGTTCAACACAAAGTTAAATTAAATCACAAACACTAGACAGAAATATGCAGATACACAGCCACAGATACACACAGAGCCTTTTACTCTCTTTTTATACAACAGGACACCACAACTGCATCTTCATTCAGAAATAACCTTCATGTGACAGATGGGGGGCGATGTGTCACTGGGCTTGATTGGAGCTAAGCGCACACACACGCAAACACACACAGACCTCGTTGCGACCTGCACACACGCCACTGTTGCCTGCTAGTAATTGACCAAGCGAGAGTCTGAATTTTGCATTTGTGTCTGTGTGTTTGGCGTAAACGCTGTTTGCGCATGTGTTTGTGTGTCTGCATGTTGTGGGTCTGACAGTCCTCACTTTCACATTAATATTAACTGACACTTTAATTTGGATGGGAAATAGAGCATTTTACTACCAGTTTGTCTGAGCACCGGTGGCGGGGATGGCTGTGTGACCTTTGTCTGTGTTCGGGTGTGTATGAATATAAATGTGTGTGTGTATGTGTCTTTCTATATGCATCCTATCTATTTCCTTATACCTAAACTCATATGTCATTCCTCAGATTATAAAAAAGGTTATTTCACTAAATGCGCTTGAATCTTTTAAATACTTTTACCGTTTGAATGTGCACAATTCCATCCTTCACATTGTCTACTTAATTTTAATCAAATACTAAATATGTTCAGTTACTCTTCTTTTATTTATTTCCTTCATCACATGAAAAACACTCTTAATTTTTAAAGTGTTTTCAGAAACTGAAGAAACATCTTTGATTGTTCCTCTCATCCGTTTCCTCTTCAAATCAAAGAAGAGACGATGAGGAGGTGGAGGACGTTTTGTTTTTGCTTTTTAAATTTCTATTTGTTTTGTTGCTCAGTGTTTTAGGATTGCACTGCTAAAACTGTGGGTCACAGCAAATGAGGAGAAAAATAGTGCAAAGCACTTTTTTATTATAGTGCAACGTATGATCAAACCAACAAAGAACATATCAGGCTTGAGTTGCTTTTAGTAGAAAACATTCATTCTTGTTCTGAGTTATTTTTAGCTCACCTAAAAAATAAAAAATAAAAACATTGTAAGTTATATTATGTGTGTTCTCATTGCTGTTGTATAAACACTTATTGAGATCTACATACCGGTAAGTCTAATATGTGTGATCTTACTAGCATTCAGATATTTATATGTTTTGGGTTGTATGCTGTGTCTTATCTACCTGATGAACTTTTCACTTGGTGTATGTTTACTGTTAAGGGTCTCTTCATCTAACAGAGTAGCCTGGCCCTCGCCATTCCTACGCAGCTCCGCTCAATTCTCATTTCACTTCACTGCTGGGTCTGGGACTTCTCCCATAGACAACGATATCTCCGGCTGATTTTTGACCGGACCAATCAGAGAACAGAAGGGGCGGAGTTTTTGGCCCCTAACCCACGCCCCCACCTGTCCCAGCGCAGCCAGCGAGCAGCCGCATGTTCTCATTCAAAGCGATGCAAAGCGATGCAGGACTGTTTTATATGTGACACAAATGTATTAATTTCCCCTTCTTAATCCCTTATCTGGAGTTTTCTTTTGTTTTTTTGGCCAAAAGTCAAGTGATCGCTCCCTCCTCCTCCTCTCCCTCCGCTACGAGGAAATGCCTCAGGCTGTCACGAGATAATTAAAATCGGGTTTTACGTTGCTGCCCGAGTCCCATCAGATTTTCTGGTCTTCTGGTGAGCTGGACCAGCGATCCATGGTTTTATTTTTATTTTTTTAAACGTTTTAATAACATATAAACACAGAATATGCAGCGGCAGCTGGCAGCGAGAGAAAAAGCAGCAGGAGGCAGAGCAGATGTCAAGTTTAACAGACCACGGAGGGGGGTCAAATTTTTTCTAAGATCCAATGGTTTTGTTCCTCAGCAGAGGCCAACGCCTCCAGCAAGAATCGTTTCTCAATGGAGAAAGTACAGACCCTAGTACGAAACGAAGTGAAGGACAAGGGTCTGGTTTTAACCAGGTTACTAACAGAGTGTAATCCCCAATATTTCAGCTAGGTCCTTGTAGGCATCTCATTACCACACACTTTCAATATGCCTCCCACAGTCCAACTACAAACAGGTTTGTGAAGTGTTAGAATGACTTTTAGGGCTGCTACATAAGATACAAACATCAAGAGAAGGGGAAAAAGTTTTATTTTATTTTATTGTCCTTAACTGCAATATGTTTATTGCAAATTAACTAAGAAATAACTAAAGCAACAAGGTGTGGTAAATCTGAAAAGTAAAGCCCTCATGATAAATACCAAGCATGTTCCCCGATGTTTAGTAACTCAAATCAGAATGTCAGCTTCAAGGATAGAGTGTGGTCATGGGCACAAATTCCAGTCATATATATTTTGCACACTTGTAAACCAAAAGGTGTAAAACAAAAGTTTTAGACATTTTGGTTAACAAGATGCAAAATGTATTCACAAAATATTTATTGTGTCCATATGTGTTTTCCATCTATCTGTTACGAACAAATTCCATCTTGAATGTAACATAAAGGCAGGTTAACGAAGACTAAAAGCCACTTTTTATTGTACAATATTGTAGAGGAAGTAGTTGCAGGTAGGCTGAAACTTGTTTGGTTTTCCATTTTAGAAAGTTAAAGGTATGTAATACATTTGGTTGACTTGCATTGCACACAACGACACATTTACAAATGTTAGGGAGTGATTTAATGTGTTCGGTTATATCACTTGGATCCTGGATTCCAAATTTTGAGCCTGTCAAAAATAATGTTAAATATGAGAACAAATATACAGTATTTAGAAATATCTAAGGATGCACAATATTATTGGCATGGTATCGGTATCGGCCAATATTAGCATTAAAGTTAAATATCAGACATCGGCCATTCCATCAAAATAACTTACCGATATAAAATATGCTGTTTTTGTATGACAATCTAGTGGCAAGGATGTCTGCAGAGCCAACACAACGTGATGACATTACATGTGCCTACCTGATATGATCACGGCGAAGAAGAAGAAGTCAAAATGTCGGTGGTGTGGAAGATTTTTCGTTGAGGATATCGGATTTAGAAGATTTTTGAACTACATTGAGCCTCGCTACATTGTCCCCAGTCAAGAGATATTTTTCTGACGTAGACTTATCTGAGTTGCAAGCCGTCATTTCCAACACCACGAGAAGCTAATAGCCGATAGCACTTGAGTGAGTTTTACCACAGACATTTGGATGTCATGTTAGCACCGTTAGCATGATTAACCTTATGACACAATGAATAGACAAAAACTTTGAAAATAAAAAGTCTGTCCTTCATGTACAACAGTGCAGAGGATCCCACACTGCAGCTAAGAACCTGGAACAAACTTCCACAAGTGAGACAGCATCGAAGGTATCTAATGCTAATAAATAACATTTAACACTTTTCATTTAATATAAGTTAAAGTGCTATGCATATCGTATGGCTGTTACTGAATATATGTCAACAGCTTTTACAGCTGTTGCACATTTTGTGTAGCAAGTAAGCCTAAATAAAAGGGATATGTTCTGACAAAGGAAAGTATATAAAAAATATTGGCATATCGGATATCGGCCAAAAATCTAATGCTGTCCCTAGAAATGTCTTGTTTGTCTTCTTCTGTAGCTCTCAGTCACTATAATTACTTTGTACTCCAAAAGCCTTTATGTAATAAAACCCTTTCATGAACTCAGAACAATAACCTCTCTATACTTCTCACTTGTGAATCACTTTGGACAAAATATTGCTAAATCAATATAATGTAATTAAAAAAAAAAGAATCTGTATGGCTTGCATCATTTCAATTTCCAACATGGTACAATGACAAAAAAGACGACCCTGCAATGGTCTAAAACAAAGTGGGGACGAGTCATGTTGAGTAGAATGTTCCTGCAATTTATCATGTAAAAAAATATATATATTTTGAATGCAGATTTAGATTAAGGTTCTCAACTGAATTTGCAAATGCTCAAACGTGCAAAGAAGAGTAATCTGTAAGAAAAGTACCTGAATCGCATTCCTTACATCTTCATTTAACAAGTCTAAATTACATTGTAAATAGCATGCTGCTTCAACTACAACAAACACTTTTAATACTAAATACTAGATAAACACGAACATGTATTGTATTAGTAAAATGCAGAATAAATGCCAAACAGAAAGACTGCCCGAGCTATTTATTTATTTATAAAGCTTAAAAAATAAGAAAGCTTTGCTCTTGACAAGTGAACTTGCTGTGGTTGACACCATTATCTTCTTTGAACTACAATGCATTCATAAAATATACTGACACAACTGTGATCAGAAAGTCTCCTCCACACGCCCTCACACTTAGTCAAACACTGACACAGTCACATTCACTTATGTTTGCATTTGCCTCAAAGTGAACCCATAAACAGGTGGAGATGTTCTGAAAAAAAAGCAACATCCATTCCTTCACTTATCTTCTCAGACGATTTGGTCAAATGTGCAATTCATTTCAAACAAAGCAGATTGTGGTTCATAATTATAAATGGTTAAAGGGCGTCAGCTCTAATAAAATAAGTTATGAAGTTTTATGAGAGCAGCTTGAGTTCACATTTGGTAAATAACAGTAACAGCGAAGCCTCTTTGAGCTTAGGTTGTTGTAACTCAGTGCTTCTGTTAAAAATGTCACAATTATTAAAATGATTCTCTTAAAAATGCATAAAACAGGCTATAGTTATCACTGTCACATTAAGTCAGTGGTATTTTTGAAAATTTCACAGCCTTGTTGACGGTAACTGCTATCACCTTTAAAAATAAGGTGTTTATATTTGTATGGAACAGTACTCGTGTATTTGTACTGCTTACTGAAACTCAGCACTCCAAAGAATACGCCGGTTGAGACATACTTTTACTGAAACAAAGTCACTCAGAAGACATTGAGAAATGAAAAGCTTGCATGTTATCTGCAGATGAGACAAAGTACAGAATACTCTAAATAAAATGTAATGTTAAAACAAAAACTAAAGAAGAATTAAGAAATTAAAGGTGTAGCATGTACTTGAACGACACTCCTGTTTGTACCATCCATCCCGATCCTCCCAATGTGGGGGTTGTCACCCCAGTCAGACCAGTACAAATACCTGTCAGGGATGATCTGCATTAAAATGCTTTGTTGCTAGTACCATGTACTGCATGGCAGACATTTTATATCTGCCAACGGAAACAGTGGAGTTCAAACACACTGAAAATACACTATTGTGACCAAATAAGCAAGTCTAATACTGTATAAATTATTTTATGTGATTAGCAGTTGTAAATAGGCAGAACAATAAGGAAAACATGTTAGTGGTGCTGTACTACAACAGAGTGGTAAGGCCGGTCAAGATGAAATAAAAATGTCGAGGAAGTTTNATGAGGATCAGTTCCTCCAAATCCGAGGCCATGGTCTTGAGCCGGAAAAGGGTAGCATGCCCTCTCCGGGTCGGGGAGGAGGTCCTGCCCCAAGTGGAGGAGTTTAAGTATCTCGGGGTCTTGTTCACGAATGAGGGAAAACTGGAGCGTGAGATCGATAGGCGGATAGGTGCAGCGTCCGCAGTGAAGCGGGCGCTGTACCGGTCTGTCGTGGTGAAGAGAGAGCTGAGTCGAAAGGCAAAGCTCTCAATTTACCGATCGATCTACGTTCCCACCCTCATCTATGGTCATGAGCTTTGGGTTGTGACCGAAAGAACGAGATCTCGGATACAAGCGGCTGAAATGAGTTTTCTCCGCAGGGTGTCTGGACTCTCCCTTAGAGATAGGGTGAGAAGCTCAGTCATCCGGGAGGGACTCGGAGTAGAGCCGCTGCTTCTCCACATCGAGAGGAGCCAGTTGAGGTGGCTCGGGCATCTGGTTAGGATGCCTCCTGGACGCCTCCCTGGTGAGGTGTTCCGGGCATGTCCCACCGGGAGGAGACCCAGAGGAAGACCCAGGACACGCTGGAGGGACTATGTTTCTCGGCTGGCCTGGGAACGCCTTGGGATTCCCCCGGAGGAGCTGCTCCAAGTGGCTGGGGAGAGGGAAGTCTGGGCCTCCCTACTTAGGCTGCTACCCCCGCGACCCGACCCCAGATAAGCAAGAGATGGATGGATGGGTTTTTGTTTTGTCTGCTTCAGTTTGTGCTTCAGGTTTCAGGATGTTTTGGTGTGAGAAATAAAAAGAAGGTTGTTGTCAGCAAGTCCAAAAGCCTGGTTCTGTGATGGTTCTGTGATTGGATCGGGGTTTGAGTGGGTTCTGAGCTTGGATCAGGGTTCTATGATGGTTCTGGGCTTGGATCAGGGTTCTGTGATGGTTCTGGGCTTGGATCAGGGTTCTGTGATGGTTCTGGGCTTGGATCAGTGTTCTGTGATGGTTCTGGGCTTGGATCAGGGTTCTGTGGTTCTGTGATGGTTCTGGGCTTGGATCAGGGTTCTGTGATGGTTCTGGGCTTGGATCAGGGTTCTGTGATGGTTCTGGGCTTGGATCAGGGTTCTGTGATGGTTCTGGGCTTGGATCAGGGTTCTGTGATGGTTCTGGGCTTGGATCAGGTCTGTGATGGGTTCTGGGCTTGGATCAGGGTTCTGTGATGGTTCTGGGCTTGGATCAGGGTTCTGTGATGGTTCTGGGCTTGGATCAGGGTTCTGTGATGGTTCTGGGCTTGGATCAGGGTTCTGTGATGGTTCTGGGCTTGGATCAGGGTTCTGTGAGGTTCTGGGCTTGGATCAGGGTTCTGTGATGGTTCTGGGCTTGGATCAGGGTTCTGTGATGGTTCTGGGCTTGGATCAGGGTTCTGTGATGGTTCTGGGCTTGGATCAGGGTTCTGTGATGTTCTGGGCTTGGATCAGGGTTCTGTGATGGTTCTGGGCTTGGATCAGGGTTCTGTGATGGTTCTGGGCTTGGATCAGGGTTCTGTGATGGTTCTGGGCTTGGATCAGGGTTCTGTGATGGTTCTGGGCTTGGATCAGGGTTCTGTGATGGTTCTGGGCTTGGATCAGGGTTCTGGTTCTGGGCTTGGATCAGGGTTCTGTGATGGTTCTGGGCTTGGATCAGGGTTCTGGGCTTGGATCAGGGTTCTGTGATGGTTCTGGGCTTGGATCAGGGTTCTGGGCTTGGATCAGGGTTCTGTGATGGTTCTGGGCTTGGATCAGGGTTCTGTGATGGTTCTGGGCTTGGATCAGGGTTCTGTGATGGTTCTGGGCTTGGATCAGGGTTCTGTGATGGTTCTGGGCTTGGATCAGGGTTCTGTGATGGTTCTGGGCTTGGATCAGGGTTCTGTGATGGTTCTGGGCTTGGATCAGGGTTCTGTGATGGTTCTGGGCTTGGATCAGGGTTCTGTGATGGTTCTGGGCTTGGATCAGGGTTCTGTGATGGTTCTGGGCTTGGATCAGGGTTCTGTGATGGTTCTGGGCTTGGATCAGGGTTCTGTGATGGTTCTGGGCTTGGATCAGGGTTCTGTGATGGTTCTGGGCTTGGATCAGGGTTCTGTGATGGTTCTGGGCTTGGATCAGGGTTCTGTGATGGTTCTGGGCTTGGATCAGGGTTCTGTGATGGTTCTGGGCTTGGATCAGGGTTCTGTGATGGTTCTGGGCTTGGATCAGGGTTCTGGGCTTGGATCAGGGTTCTGTGATGGTTCTGGGCTTGGATCAGGGTTCTGTGATGGTTCTGGGCTTGGATCAGGGTTCTGTGATGGTTCTGGGCTTGGATCAGGGTTCTGGGCTTGGATCAGGGTTCTGTGACGGTTCTGAGCTTGAATCAGGGTTCTGAGCTTGGATCAGGGTTCTGAGCTTGGATCAGGGTTCTGTGATGGTTCTGAGCTTGAATCAGGGTTCTGAGCTTGGATCAGGGTTCTGTGATGGTTCTGGGCTTGGATCAGGGTTCTGTGATGGTTCTGGGCTTGGATCAGGGTTCTGTGATGGTTCTGGGCTTGGATCAGGGTTCTGTGATGTTCTGGGCTTGGATCAGGGTTCTGTGATGGTTCTGGGCTTGGATCAGGGTTCTGGGCTTGGATCAGGGTTCTGTGACGGTTCTGGGCTTGGATCAGGGTTCTGGGCTTGGATCAGGGTTCTGTGATGGTTCTGGGCTTGGATCAGGGTTCTGGGCTTGGATCAGGGTTCTGTGACGGTTCTGGGCTTGGATCAGGGTTCTGGGCTTGGATCAGGGTTCTGTGATGGTTCTGGGCTTGGATCAGTTGGTTCTGGGCTTGGATCAGGGTTCTGTGATGGTTCTGGGCTTGGATCAGGGTTCTGGGCTTGGATCAGGGTTCTGTGATGGTTCTGGGCTTGGATCAGGGTTCTGTGATGTTCTGGGCTTGGATCAGGGTTCTGTGATGTTCTGGGCTTGGATCAGGGTTCTGTGATGTTCTGGGCTTGGATCAGGGTTCTGTGATGGTTCTGGGCTTGGATCAGGGTTCTGTGATGTTCTGGGCTTGGATCAGGGTTCTGTGATGGTTTTGGGCTTGGACCTGAGTTCTTCAGTAGATAAATCTAGCACACCTAGAAATCAGGAAAGAAGCTCCGGGTCCAAATAAATGTTCTGAAGGAACGTTTAACGGTCAGACGGCAGAAACGGACCACAACAACCAGTACCTCCAAAGTCACTGAACCTACTGTCAGACACGGTGGTGGTACCATCTGGTTCTGGGGCTCTCTGGGCTTGGTTCTGTGATGGTCTGGGCTCAGATCAGTAACATCTGCTGCCTTCAACGACCCTATCTTTTGGTGGGTTATCTGAGCATTCTTCGCCATAAATGCTGAGGACGAGGAGGGGACGAGTTCTGGACCGGTCCGCCTGCAGTCCTGACTTGTCCCCGAACCGCGGGACACCTGAAGACGAGTTTAAACGAGGACGACCTGAAACTTTGTCCCCTCCACAGCGTCGGGACATCTGTAAGTGTTTGGAGACAGAACTGAAACGCACAACGTGGGACAGACTTACAGAGGCGGGTCAGAACCACAGGAAGACTTTAGTCGATGACCCAAAAAGAGAAATATTCTGGGTTCTTATCATCCGAGTTCGAATAAATAAACACGCCGTACTTTTGGATTGTAAGTTAAAAAAAAACGTAACCATGGTTACCTCAGCCTTCGTGAGAGTCTTGTCCTTGTCGAGGTCTATGTGTCCAAAAGCCTCCATGCTGCGGGGTCCCTGGGACACGGACAGAACCTCCACCTCAAACACCACGGTGGCGTTCGGTGGCACCGGACCTTCTCCAACCAGAGGACGAGAAGGAAAAAAAAAACACGTATTAACACCGGGACACGTCACAAACTGGACCTGTGGTTTAAAATTTACAGATGTTCTGTTAAAAAGTCAAAGTCAACTTTATTGTCAAAACTGCAATATGTACAGGACATACACAGGATTGAAATTGCATTTCTCTCAGTCCCTCGGTGCAACAGTAACCATTTAAACAAAACATTTAATAAACATAAGCATAAAATGAAATAACAAAAGTGTAATACTGTCCTGAGTTTTTGCATAGTAGTATAAAAGTGTAAAAAGTATATCTATAAAATAAAATGAAGGTTCTGGCATTGACATTTGTAAAAGAGTGACAAAGCAGCATATGAAGTTTATGTACACAGTACTGTATACTGTATGTATGAGGTAGTTGATATTGGTATAGAGGTAAAGTGGCATATGCAATAAGGCTAGTAAAAAGAATATATCAGCAGTAGTGTAGATATAAAAAGACAGCAAAGGTGGGCACCAGACTGCTAGCGAGCGCTAATGCGCTAATCCGCTTACAGCGGACCTAAACAATTTGTTAGCTTTACAGCGGATTGACTAACTTTTATAATTCATAAGCGGATTTGCGCTATTTTTATTTAAAATGCAGTACCTCTATCAGTAAAAACAAAAAAATTTATTTACGGGCCCGGACGACTGCTAACAGACCATATCCTGTCAGCGCCAGATGTGGTCCGTGACAAAAAAGCGTCCCCTCAGTCTCTTTGCTAGAGCGAGCGCTCTCAGTTAGCAGCCAGTGTGTTACTCTGCAGCCTTATTGCTTGTTTTCGAAGAGTCAGACGAAGAGTTTTTAACATGGAGGGTGAACTTATGGATGTTTCTCAGCGGCCTACGCGACGCGTCTGGATTTTAAAAAGTAGTTCGCCATTTGCCCTCTTCAAAATGGCGGCCGCGACGGCCACAGAAGATAAGGACTTTCCATGAAAACACGGTAAAAACAATTATTTCTTTGCTGAGAAAAAATATATTTCTTAGCTGACTTTATAGCACAAGGTTTTTCTGAGCTTAACCGGTTCAAATGGTCAAATCTGCTGGATTTAAAAAAGTAGTTCGCCATTTGCCCTGTTCAAAATGGCGGTTAGCGTGTTAGCATTAGCGTCCGCTAGCATTGCTAATACATAAGTGCTTTTGAAATTGCGGACATAAATAAATCAATAAGTGCTTTAGAAATAGCGGAACTAATTTTTGGATTAGCGCTGCCCAGCACTGGTAAACAGTAGTAATAAATGTAAACAGTAGTATGACTATAAGCAGTAATGTAATACAAACAGTGCAAATATGAGAAGTAGTGCAAACTGAATGAGCACATGACCGTGAGTTGAGTGAATAACCCGTTTTGATGACACAGAGTCCAGTGTTAAAATCTTTGTGTTGAAAAACAACCCAGAACCAGCAGAGCGTCTCATCATCGTGCAGCTAGAACCGCAGCCGACAGGTTCTGTAGGAGACTTCAGCAGGTCGGGAGGAACCAAAGGAAGCCAGCTGTTAGTTTAGTGCGCATGCAGAGAAGAAAAGACTGTTGAGACCTCAGCATGCTCACAGGAAGGAAACTGCCACGGACCAGACGTCCTTTCAAAATAAGAGCTGTAAAACAAGACGGAGGATAAAAAGAAAACATCGGTGCGTCGCTTCTGCCTGCGGTGAGAGTACGTCCTGCGCTCATCCACCTTTGCCGTTCACGCCGAACGCCAGCTCCGACGGGACCGTGACCTTCCTCTTCTCGCCGGGACACATGTCCAGCATCCCCATGTCCAGGCCTCTGATGATTTGACCCACGCCCAACACGAACCACTGCGGGTGGCCCGCCTTGTCCGTCCGACTGCAACAGAGAAGGTCCAAAACGTGAATTTTGTGTGAAGTCGGTGTAAAAAAAAAAAGTCAGTAAAACTCAAACCAGTCCTGAGGCTTTATGGATCTGGGCGGGGCTTATTAAACCACCATACTTACAGCTGCTATGAGCTGCTTGCTGCAGTGCATTATGGGTAAAATCTAAAACTGTAAACCCAAGTTGTGCAGCCGTGTTTTAAGCGAGAAGAGGCTACAAACAAACTACAACCATTGACCTTTAGCCTGCGAACTGAGGCCTAGAGTCCTTTCTCGGAGCACTACACTTTTTTCATTCATTCAACATTTATTTAGTCAGGTAAATCTCATTGAGCCTCGTGGACTCATTTGCAAGAGCGACCTGCTACAAACTAAAGAATGATGAACAGCAATGGTAGAATTTCCAATAAACAATAGAAGGGTCATTCCACCGAATGGGTGCCTTTTACTTAAAGACCGTGTAAAGTGAATTTCAACATTTTCTTCAATAAACATTATAAATGTCGTAATTGTAATCTTGTAAATGAGTAAAAAGTCTCAAAATTGTAGCTCAATTAATTTTGGAGTTATAGATCAAACTGTGTATAAACACATTTCTCTTTCAGGATTTTTTAGGCGTGGTTTAAATGTGACCGCGTTTCGTCACGCGGTCACAAGCCCCACCCCCTGCAGCTCCAGCCGTTATAAATGCGTTCTTCGGTGGAGCCGTTCACTCGCTACCGACCGTCTCCCTCCAGTACTGGCGTGCTGCTGGAGCGACCACATGCCACCTGCACCTCCGCGCACCTCCGCCCCCCCCCGCGCGCGCGCGTGTGTGTGGCGATCAGACCCCGCATGCATGTGACCGGGTCGCGCGCGTGTGTGTGTGTGTGTGGCGATCAGACCCCGCATGCGATGTGACCGGGTCGCGCGCGCGCGCGGTGTGTGTGTGTGGCGATCAGACCCCGCATGCGATGTGACCGGGTCGCGCGCGCGCCCGCGTGTGTGTGTGTGTGTGTGGCGATCAGACCCCGCATGCGATGTGACCGGTTCGGACCGCGAGTCCGCGTGTGTGTGTGTGTGTGTGTGGCGATCAGACCCCGCATGCGATGTGACCGGTTCGGACCGCGAGTCCGCGTGTGTGTGTGTGTGTGTGTGTGTGTGGCGATCAGACCCCGCATGCGATGTGACCGGTTCGGACCGCGAGTCCGCTCATCTTCTAAAATAGCGCTGATTATAACAGCGGAGTTATGTGTCCTCAACTTTAAAAACATAACCAGAGTTGTTAGTGCACTAAAAACAGCGTAACTCTTGGAAAAAGGAGCTGCTGGAAGCCAGAACTCAGATAAAAACAGAGCAGGTGATCTCTGCTTCCCCCGTATGCCTCCCCACACAGCTCAGCTCTGAAGGGGGCTGGACATGGCGCAGTACTGCGCTGAAATCACGCCCACGTGCGACACGCCCCCAGCGTTCTAGAGCAAGTCAAAATCATGTTTTTTCATGATTTTTGAGACTTAATTTTATAAGGAAATCAATGTTTTTAATCAGTCAGATTTATATGGGTGATTAATAACACATATTTATGCCGTGTGACAAAATAAAAACACAAATTTAATTTCACTTTACACGGTCTTTAAGTCTCCAAAGTTGAATATATTTTTTACATGTTTTTTTTAACTGGATATAGTCATATACATGTGTAACTATTCAAAATGACCATTGGTCCATCTTAGGTGATTTTATTTAATTTTTTATTAAGCTTCAAAGTCGAAGACGGTTGCATTTTTTTCAGTCCTGTACTCATTTGACATCCAAAAAGCATATTTTAAAATATAACAACTAATTTTATTGTATATTCCTAATAAGGTCTTTATTTTTGATGGAATGATTTAATAGATACTTAAATTTTTTTTATTTATTTTTTTTTACCAAAAAGTCCCTTCATACAAACAGAAATTGTGTTTCTCTAAAATTTCCAAAGGCATATTTAAAAATGTACAGAGACCAAAAGCAAAAGTTTATTACATTTATGATCATGTAATGTATTAAACAGTTAGGTAAAAGACAGACCAAACAAAACTGGGGAAAGTAGTTAAATGTTTTATTTGTTTCTCTCCAAACTACCTTGAACAGGACTGAACCACAGGTAACAGGACGAACTACAGTACAGGTAACAGGACTGAACAAAGGCAAAAAGGGACTGAGTGGGTGAGTCCCTGTTTCTGCTACAGAGTGAGGACCATCATGAGTGAGTGTTGTGTGTGTGTGTGATAACAAATATATGTGGCCTTTTGTAAGTGGCATTCTGTAGTTTAGCCCAGACATCCTTTTGAATTTCCATGTAGCGAGCTGTGACTGGCTTCAGAGGTGGAATGATACTCAAAACATCTTCCAAAAGATACCACAGCATGTCTTCACGCATTGGCCAGAAAAACCCATTGACCCCGATTTTGTGCATGTAGCGGACCTCAATGTGTGTTTCACTTGTATTTGTGATGACACCTGGGTAAGGTCACCACCATACTTCACCACACACTATTTCAGAGTCAGAGAGTCTTTATTGTCATTTGCACCGCATGTGGTACATGTGATGAAAACGAGATTATGTACACGAGGTCCCAGTTACATCCAACAACAAATGAAAGAGAAAAACAGTAATAACATCTAGAACTAACTAAGAAAAACATCAACTAGTAATACACTAAGCCTAATATAGTGGGAATAAACAGCAGCACGAACATGAGTTTGTATGAGCAGATGGTCACAGATGAACACAGATGAACACAGCAACAAGAAAACAGATCAGCATCAGTATGATGTGATATTTTGCAGTGTTTATTTTTTATTTTATTTTTATTTATTCATGAGTCTAACAGCCTCAGGGTAGAAGCTGTTCCTCAGTCTAGTGGTTCTACACTTGATGCTCCTCAACCTCCGTCCTGAGGGGAGTGGGGCAAAGAGTGAGTGTGCTGGATGAGTGAGGTCTTTCATGATGCAGGTGGCTCTTTTCCTGCATCTGGAGGTATAAATGTCTGTGATTGTGGGGAGACTGACTCCAACAGACTTCTGTGCAGCCTTCACCACTCTCTGCAGACAATGCAACAATTTCAGGACTTTGCCACATAATTTCTTTGGCTGTGGGTGTTGTGTGTTGATGATTGAATGTGAAATGTTTTGTATTAAAACATTCACAGGTCAAGATTTGTTTTGTTGTGAAGATGCAGCTTGACATCCCTGTATGTCAGTTCTCCTTGGGAAAGAGTCACTGTTTGATGCATCCTCATAGTGGATGGAATTGGTGGCACATCTGTGAACATCTCCTGAACTGCTTTCTCTACTGCTTCATCACTGACAAAAAAAACAACTTTACTGTTGTTTCTGTATTTTTCAATACAGCAAACAGTTCTGCAGCATCAGGAATGTCTGTCCCTTTGCTCACCAGACTGTCAGCCATGCTTTAAAGGGCACCTCCCACATCATCCGGTGCACCCTTTCCGTGGCTTGCCTCAAAGAAGTTCCATGTTCCGGCAGTGAATCCTCGTTTGAACAGCTCAGTAGAAAACATGAAAAAAATTCCTCTGCCTATACTGAGATCATGGGCCATCACTGCAAAAATGGATTGTGGAGACCTCTGGATGTGCCTCCTGGATGTAATCGAGAACTGGTGACAAGTGCTGCCAGATTGCTGGTGAGCCCTTGTGTTTTGAGTGATGGCTTGACAGTATTTGATTTTGATTTGATTTCATGTTTATTCATTCATTTTAAAAGAACAATACAAGACAGTTTCATCAGATACAAGAATACAAGTAGGATAAAAATGAAAGGAGCAGAAAGAAGATGAAATCTTATTATATCTGCCCCTTATTTCACTGTTTGTTCAACCAATGTTAACCTTCAAGCTACATCACAAAATGAATAATTCTACTTAATTTTACTAACTGTAATACACAAACTACATCACAAAATGAATAATTCTACTTAATTTATCTAGCTGTAATACACAAACTACATCACAAAATGAATAATTCTACTTAATTTATCTAGCTGTAATACACAAACTACATCACAAAATGAATAATTCTACTTAATTTTCTAACTGTAATACACAAACTACATCATTCTAACTGTAATACACAAACTACATAAGAAAATGAATAATTCAACTTAATTTTTCTAACTGTAATACACAAACTACATCATTCTAACTGTAATACACAAACTACATAAGAAAATGAATAATTCAACTTAATTTTTCTAACTGTAATACACAAACTACATCACAAAAATGAATAATTCTATTTAATTTTTCTAACTGTAATACACAAACTACATCACAAAATGAATAATTCTACTTAATTTTTCTAACTGTAATACACAAACTACATCACAAATGAATAACTCTACTTAATTGTTCTAACTGTAATACACAACACACTAAGCTACATCATCAGTCAACATAAGTGTAATACACAAACATTTATTTATTTATTTATGTATTTATTAATATCATTAAACTGAACATATAGCTCAACAAATAAACTTATTTCAACAATACACCTTAACAATCAGATAAATAGTGTAATACTGATTAATATTTGAGAAACTACTCAGTCCTCTTACTGATACTCAGTCCTGTTACTCTTGTAAAAGTAACAGGACTGAGCATATCAGTAACAGGACTGAGAGTAACAGGACTGAGTTTTTTAGCATAAAGTTAGCAAATACATGAAATAAAGCCACATGGCATCCTTGCTAATAGCATGAAGCAAGTGATCTAGTGATTTACATAAAATTTGTTTGTTTTTAATTAACAAATGAAAACTAAGAGATAATTTAGGTAACAGGAGAGTGTGTTGAGATTGACCCTTTCAGCCATAGTTGAAACATTATCAAATTTACAGAAAAACAAATGAAATAACTTACTTTTGATCTTCCCATGACTTTTAGAAGGTCAAACTGATGAAACTTCTTCTTGATGACCATGTGACTTCTGGAACGTTCCAAATCTTTCAAATGGGCTAATGTGTTATGGTAACAGGACTGAGTGAAAACCAAGGGACACAACTAAAATATGTATTTTAAAGTCCAACACCCACCATGTTTTCAAATCGCATCGCCATTAATATTTATTAGTTTATTTAAAAATAATACAGGAGCGTTTACTTATATTGTGGAGAAATAACACTAAATGTGTTATTTCATGATTTATAGCAGATTTTAGCATGCAGCTCCGGGAAAATCTGCCCCTCTCCATATATGGGCATTCACTTGGGCATTCACGTCACCAGAGTGACGCCTTGGAGTTACAGGCGAGCAGAGGAAAAGAAAAAGGAAGCATTTTTAAATATTCCATAAAGCTGCCTGTTGATTAATCCTGCTGTCGCTCACTCATGTCATCATATTCTGAGCGAGCATCCACTTAGACATACTAGTTTAATTCGTTTGATCGCGACAAATTCATTCATTTCCGCATCGCCCCGCATTTCTCGCCCCGTGATGAGAAAGGCACCCAGCCTCGCAGCTGAGCTCTGCCCGCGCGCATGCTTCACGACCCGTGCTGCTGCAACAAGGCTGACGAGAGATAAGAGCAGATACATACACTCGAGGGAGCAAATTACACCGGCACGAGGAACTTCAAAGGTGACCAGCGGAGCGGAACGAGGAGCCAGAGACCGCGCGCGGCTCGCTCCTCAGGGGCAGAATGAATCAAGCAACAGGTCCGCAGCGGTGTTATAAAATAAATAATAAATAAAATCAGAGCGCTGGTCCATACACACAAATGCACCAGGAAATATGCAGGAAATATGCAGTTTTAACGCACTCTCTCTCATAAACCTCCATGGAAACTCACTCCTACCTTCTGCCTTCTGGGTGGAGATTCATGTAACAAGAGGCATGACCCTTCGGGACTTTTCGGCCAGGTTTCCGGATTCATTCGGGAGTGGGTTTTTTTTTTTTTTTTTTTAACCCTCGCCTGGCCCAAATGCAAAAATGAAAATAAAATTCATAAAATACTACAGTAATTCTCCAATATGGTGAATTGTTACTGTCACGGTGGGTGTTGTCCTTTAACAAAAATATAATATATTTATTTTGGAAAAAATATATGTAAACCATAAATGGGATTAGCAGTCACACCCCCCCCCCACACACACACACACAAAATAACAGTTCTTTAGGATTTTATTTATTATGTTTTATTGTAAAGTGTAAGGTTCTGGAGTGAGGACAGGTGACAAAAGCTGTTTCTTCAGTATTCTTGGTAGTTTTTAATTATGATCTTTATCATATATATTAAATTTGCAATTGGATCACATGCAGGACATTTTATTTAGTAAGAAAATATGTTTCACTGCTAATTTTTATACACATTTATAAATATAATTTCAGGGACGTAAAGGCACCCATTCGGTGGAATGACCCAGAAAAACATAAGGGAGAAATACAGATTTTTTTTTCCTTTTTTTTTTAAACAAAGTATCAAAAACTAGCAAAACATTATAAGATAGATGTATAAAATCAAAAACAAGAACATATCTGCATTGTTTTTGCCAGGATTCCAACAGATACACAGTCTGACCTTCGGGGTGAATCGGCTGTGAAGACTGGCAGCCGTCTAAAATGTTTTCCACGTGCAAATAATCTTTCTCTCTGTACAACGATGGACTCCAGATTGTCTGGAAATAACCTTTGACCCTTCCCAGATTGATGGGCAGCTACTGTATTCTCTTCATTGCTGTTGTCTTTCCGTCTTGGCGTTGTGCACACCTGGACGCTCCAGAGCAGCAGAACTTGATGTTGTTCTTGTTACATTTTAATGTAGTTTATGTTAACTAAACAGAGACATATGTCTGATTATGAGTTTCACTTTAAGCCTTTATGTACTATGTAGTGTAAAATTAATTTTAACTTTTTTTTTTTTTACGAATGGCACACGTGCAACATGCACATTAACCCTCATGCAACCGGAACCAGTGAAGCAGCTTTTAATCCGAAAGCCACCAACCTGCAGTAAAACTGGGAGCCGTCCTTGGCCAGGTACCCGTCGTAGTGAGCGTTGACCAGATCTCCTTTCTTGCTCTTTTTGGTGCACTCCTCGGGCTTGAACAGAACTTCTATCTTCACCTCTCGGTCCAGCTCATCTGACGCGGTCCAAACGGAACCGAACCCGAGCTGAGAGGAGATAAAGAGGCACAGGGTGCATCTCAGCAACGTCCACATCGTCCTGATCTGTGTGTACTGCTGCCTTCGTGGCAACTTTGAGTTTTGACTCGGAATTTAGCTCTTTGCCCTGAGTAAAGTCTGTCAGGCAGCCTGGTCCAGACTAAAGGGAGACAAAATGCCTGAAAGACAAAGTACAGGGTTAAAACTTAAATTGGTGCATAACATACAGTACAACATTCAGTACAGTACTGTACATTTTTTTCTTAGCCATGCAGTATTCAAACAGGTGGAATTGAAGTTTGTAGGCATAATACTAGTACTACTATAGTATGAATATAGTAACAGCACCAGTTTTTGCACTGGCAAACTAATTCATTCATTCATTCAACCTTTATTTATACAGGCTAGCCTCGTTGAGTCACGGGGACTCATTTACAAGAGGGACCTGTCTCACTCACACCAAACAACCATCCACTCTCACACTCACACCTAGGGTCAATTTAGAGTCACCAATCAGCCTAACAAGCATGTTTTTTGGTCTGTGGGAGGAAACCGGAGTACCCGGAGGAAACCCACGCATGCACGGGGAGAACATGCAAACTCCACCCAGAAAGGCCCCGGACCGGGATTTGAACCGGCAACCTTCTCGCTGAGAGGCAGCAGCTCTACCAGTTGTGCCACCGTGCTGCCCAATAATACCACTAGTAATACTACCGGTATGCTGGTGAAGATTCTCAGTCGTCCAGGACATGATGAAATCAAAAAAGGCGTTCAATACAGGATCAACTGGACTTTATTTGTTGCAGAAAACGTTTCGACTTCTGTCCAGAAGTCTTTTTCAATTCTGAATGGAAGCTGTGAGAACGAGAAGTTTTATACAGGCTTACAAGTCACGCACCAACATATGAAATTGGAAACTGAAATAACACCACAAATTAACTAACATGCCCATTCTATTTAAATTGACAAAACGACACATCCCAGCTTAACAAAAGGGGGTTTGTAACACATACATGTAAATTGAAAGATCACACCTTAACAGGTGTGACCTCAAGGGAACCTCCTACTGTTAAGGTGTGATCTTTCAATTTACATGTATGTGTTACAAACCCCCTTTTGTTAAGCTGGGATGTGTCGTTTTGTCAATTTAAATAGAATGGGCATGTTAGTTAATTTGTGGTGTTATTTCAGTTTCCAATTTCATATGTTGGTGCGTGACTTGTAAGCCTGTATAAAACTTCTCGTTCTCACAGCTTCCATTCAGAATTGAAAAAGACTTCTGGACAGAAGTCGAAACGTTTTCTGCAACAAATAAAGTCCAGTTGATCCTGTATTGAACGCCTTTTTTGAATACTACCGGTACTATTTTTCTACTACTACACCACTGGTAATTTTACTGATACTGACAACACTATGACACATTTCAATTCTTTCCAATAGTAAAAATAATAGTACTAATACCCTACAAGTACTACTAGTATTAGTCGAACTACTAGAATAGTAAAAGTACAATTAGAACAAGTTATATTATTGCTTGTACTATGCATATAATTACAAGTATTTTTAGAGTAATACCACTACTACCATTAGTACTATCACTAGACTAGTACTACTAGTAATAGTACCAATAGTACCAATAGTTGTTGTTGGATGTAACTGGGACCCTGTGTACATAATCTCGTTTTCAACACATGTACTACATGCGGTGCAAATGACAATAAATTCTCTCTGACTCTGACTCTGACTCTGAATAATGCTATACTCATATTAGTACTTGAAGTACTAATAATATTTCAGTACTACCTTTGTAGTATAAATGTTTTTCTATACAGTAGTGGTTATGTAATATTTGGGTACAAGTACTGTATTGCTTCTACAACAGGACTGCTTGTACTATTAGTACATTATTAGTAGTAATATGAAACTGTCAAAGCGCTTGTTATTTTATGATGACCTGATAAAATTTTAATCAAAGTAGGGATCATTTGGTTTTATCAACATCCAATAAGAAGGTAAAGAATGCATATACAGTATACATGTGGTGGCATGGTGGTGCAGTTGGTAGAGCTGTTGCTTCTCAGAAAGAAGGTCGCTGGTTCAAATCCCAGCCCAGGACCTTTCTGGGTGGTTTGACGTTCTCTCCGTGCATGCGTGGTTTTCTCCACCAGTTTCCACCCACAGACCAAAAACATGCATGTTTGCCTGATCGATAGAGTGTGAATGGTCGTTTGTCTCATTTGTCTCCATGTGGCCCTGAGATAGACTTGCAACTTGTCCAGGGTGTCCACTGCCTTGCACGGTGACTGTACCAATGACCCCACTACGCAATAAGTAGAAGCAGGCAAAGACAATGGATGGATGGAATATTTACCATACCATACCAATTTATTTATAGAGCACTTAAAACAGCAACAAGACCAACCAATAATAATGGCGATGGCAATAATAATGGCAATAATAATGGCGTATAAAATAATGGCGTATAAAATCAAAGACAGGAACAACTCTGCATTGGTTTTTGCCAGGATTCCAACAGATTCTGAAAACCATTTAGAGAAGTCAAGTTCGAGAGCTTCAGATCTTTTTGCAAGATTTTCCATGAAGCAGGAGCGGAATAGGAGAAGGCCCTTTTTCCAAGTTCAGTCCTCACTGACGGAACACTGCAGGTAATCATGTCCTGAGAGCGCACACTGTAGCTGCACTCACGCAAAGACATGTACGAGGAGATGTATGAGGGCAGCAGACCAAGAAGTGATTTAAAGATGAAAATGTACCAGTGGAAGAGTCTGCGTGAAGATGATGTCCAGTTAACGAATACAGGGTTATATATACATATATTGAACATGATTTTAAATATTTAATTAATTAATTAATTGTTAAGTGAATGATTAAAAATGAGAGGGGAACGCAGCAAAAGTAAATAAATACCACATTTAAAAAAAACTTGAAACAAATCTGTTTAAATATTAATCAAGAAAAAAATAATAAAAATAAAAATAAATGTCACATTTTTTATGTGTATGTTTCCCATACTTGACAGACGAAATTGGCCTCTGCATTTAACCCAACCACCACCACCAGGTGGTGCAGTGAGCAGCCGTAGTCAGCGCTCGGGGAGCTGGGAAAATAGATGTGCACTCATATAGACACCCCAAGGTGTGCCGTGGCCGGGGTTCGAACCTGGGTTCTTCGGATCCCAAGTCTGATTCCCTAGCACTACACCATCTTGGCCAAATATCAGGACTTATGAATTATGCTGGATATTGATAAAATATACTTGGGTACTGTATTTAGTCATGTTTTTGTTTATACAAAAAAAAGGACGCGGTTTATAAACCTAGATAGAGTGTGAGTAAACAACTTCGGTTGGTAACAGATACTTCTTATCTCAGACCTCCAAAAATCTAAACGATCCTAAAAAATTCTGGAAAACCATCAAATCTCTCTCAGGCACCCCCCAATCATCTGACCTCCCATCACAATTTCTTGTTGACTCTGTTCCTGTGTCAAATAAGCACGAGATCCTGAACTGTTTCAATAAACATTTTGTTGCTTCTAGTTCATTATTTGACACAGTTACAAACGGAAAATCAGCCACTTTATCTAATAATCAGTGTGCGCTCTCAGGACATGATTACCTGCAGTGTTCCGTCAGTGAGGACTGAACTTGGAAAAAGGGCCTTCTCCTACTCCGCTCCTGCTTCATGGAATATCTTACAAAAAGATCTGAAGCTCTCGACCTTGACTTCTCTAAATGGTTTTCAGAATCTGTTGGAATCCTGGCAAAAACCAATGCAGATCTGTTCCTGTCTTTGATTTTATACGTCTACCTTATAATGTTTTGCTAGTTTTTTGATACTTTGTAAAAAAAAAAAAAAAAAAAAAAACTTTCTTTTGTTTTTTTTTTTTTTCTTCTCTCTTTTGTTTTCTATTGTTTATTGTTTGTTTGTTTATTGTTTATTGTTTAAGGAAATTATACCACTGCTGTTCATTGTTCTTTAGTTTTAGCAGGTCGCTTTCGTAAATGAGCCCTTGAGGTTCAAAAGATTTACCTGACTAAATAAAGGTTGAATGAATGAATGAAAAATAATCAAACTTCTACAAATCAAATCCCTCCTACATGTCTTTGCGTGAGTGCAGCTACAGCGTGCGCTCTCAGGACATGATTACCTGCAGTGTTCCGTCAGTGAGGACTGAACTTGGAAAAAGGGCCTTCTCCTACTCCGCTCCTGCTTCATGGAATATCTTACAAAAAGATCTGAAGCTCTCGAACTTGACTTCTCTAAATGGTTTTCAGAATCTGTTGGAATCCTGGCAAAAACCAATGCAGATTTGTTCCTGTCTTTGATTTTATACATATACCTTATAATGTTTTGCTAGTTTTTTGATACTTTGTTAAAAAAAAAAATATATATATATATATATATATATATATATATATATATATATATATATATATATATATTATATATATATATATATCTCTTTTTTCTCTCTCTTTTGTTTTCTATTGTTTATTGTTTGATTGTTTATTGTTTAAGGAAATTCTACCATTACTGTTCATTGTTCTTTAGTTTTAGCAGGTCGCTTTCGTAAATGAGCCCATGAGGTTCAAAAGATTTACCTGACTAAATAAAGGTTGAATGAATGAATGAATGAACATATCCAAAAAGTAGTTCTCAAACTAACCAGCAGAGGGCAGCAACGTGCATGCGCGGCTACGATTGCTGCTGAAGAAGTTTTTCCACCAATAGGAACGCAGATGGGCGGGGCCAGACTTGTATTTATTTTTGGACACCGGCGTTCCTGTGACTCATCGCGTCTGGAAGCAGTACCTTGTTCTTCGCATCCGGACTCGTTTGGAGACGCACGTTTTTCCTCACACCGCGCCACAGGATTGAAATGTTACATTTCAGGGTTTCCACAGTCCTGAAGGAGTTGTTCGAAGCCCCCCTGAAGCGCTCGTTTCCCGCCTACAGTCAGAAGAGCTGGTCCCCGGCCCTGCCGCCGCCTCACCACCGCCGCTGCTGCTTCGGTTCTGATGCCAGACCTGGACCCTCCCGCCTGTCCGCGGCGCCCATCCGCTTCTACTGCGTGAAGACGGAGGGCGCCTCCTCCGTGGAGCTGGAGGAGCAGCTGAAGAAGGATGGAGCCGATGGAAACGACAAGTAGGTTTTTTAGAGAGAGCGGGGTCTCTCACCAACCGCCTGGTCGCGTGACGCAGGCACGGTGCACCGCCTGAAGCGCGGTAATAAACCGGTTAACCGTAAACATAGTCCCTTTCGTGAAATAACCGAAATAAAGCGGCTTAATTGGTATTTATAAACACTAGAGGTGATAAAAACGTGCACTTGGAGCTTTAAAACCATGTGAGCTTTAATCCTTAGGACTGAAGCCTCAGTACAGTAATTGGTCCCAAATGGACCTGCATGTGTTCTTGCTGTGACCTTCAGGAGAGGCTGGAGGGCATCTGGTTCTGCCTGAGAGCCTGAAGCACACCCTGAAACCTAACAGCACTCAGGTTCTCCTGAACTAATCCACAGGTTGTCCCAGCAGTTTAACTCCTGTAGTTTTCCACACACCTTGATGCGGGTCTGCACTCAATGTAAACAGACACTTTCACCCGCACGTGTTGCTCAGTGGATCATCATCAGATGATCTTTTAGTTATTTTTGAGAACTTCGGCTATTTCCACTTTCATTTCCAGTCTTAACCGAAAACGTGCAGTAAATGATGCCTGTCTGCAGTTGTTTATATTTATAACCCTAGATTTTGGTTATATTTTTACATGTATGTGAATAAAATCTTTTTTTGACAGGTTGATTGGACTGAGCTGGTAATTAATAGCGTTGTATTTCTCCTACATTTTTACCAGAACATTAAACATATTTTAGGCAAAGCTGTTAGAACGGTCAGTTTTGTGCACATATAACTCTGAAATAAAGCAAAAAGAAGATGCAGTTAATTGAGAAAAACATTATAAAATTTAAATCTATATACCTTTTTATTAGGAGCAACTCCGTCCCAAATAAATGTTTAACAAATTATGAAATGAAATATTTTCCACGAAGTAAGAAAATGGCAAATAATATATATATATA
>JBBPBX010022459.1:0-41397 GCA_038048925.1 Garcialebias charrua
ACACAATGCTCAAAAATCTGTCAAAATATTTTAGTTTGCACCTTATAATCCGAAAAATACGGTAGGTTTTAAATTTCAGGAAAATAAGTAAGAGTTTTGGAGGAATTGACAATGAAGAAAAGAACAAAAAAACATTTTTTAAACTCACTGCAAATTATTTTGCTTTCATAATCAAAACTTGATGTGCGTTCAGAAAGACAATGATCATCTTAAAGCTTTTTTTTCCCTTCAAATTCTTTATTCACAAAATATGTTGAAAATGTAAAACTGTCATTAACGCACAAATCTAATCTTACAAAGTGAATATCGGCAGCGTTTCACCAACTCTCAGGTTCAAATGGTCAAACTTCAGTCACGTTCAAGACAAATCCCTGAATGTGGCGATGACCAGCACGTCATGACGATCTCAAACATCCCATTTCAAAATCAGCTGAGACAACAAAGTCTTGGATTCATGCTGTATCTGTGTTTTCCTCCACTGAAAAGGGCTGGTTAATTAACTGTTCCATTTGTGAAAAGAAACTCCCACGTAGAAATGTTAAAACATATGCAAAAACTAAAAAAAAAGGCAATAGTGTTTTTACAAAGAAAATGTGCTCATTTGAAGCAAATATCTCAAAACGAGAAGAAAAACGTTTTTACTGCAAAGCCCTCTGGATTATAGATGTACAGGGTGTCCCCTCTGCCGTCTTTATTCATAAAAATGGACACTTCTTCGTCCAAACCGATCGAACAGCTGTCTCCAAACACAGATCTGTGTAACCTTTAAAAAGCAGTGATTTGTTGCAGGCCCGTTGCGTTTGTCGAACGACACCAACGGCTGACAATCAAATTCATTTTCCTTAGGTTGTGAGATCCATCTGTCAGTAATTTAGCTAAGACAGCTTTCTGTTGCCACTTGAAGTCTTATTACCAGCATGGATAAATGAGCTTTCAAACCAAACTGATGGGTTTACTCACAATTAAATATTTTGGCAGTAGTTTCTACCCATGTGCTGAACCGTTAAACCCATACGCATTTCTTTGCCCCCGAGCATCCGCCTGTCTAAATGTATTTCACAAACTGCTCAACTACTTTTTATATGTTCCTTTAAGACTTAAAAAATGCTGATAATGTCTCAGAATTAAAGAAACGCCAACAAGAAACGGTCTGAAAATTAATTTTAGGGTGTACCTTTCACTACATATTGTACAAACTGAAGGAAATCTCTGTTTGGGGTAAAAACAAGGGATTGCACTTTTGGAAAAATCATCAGATGATTTGTGAGTTTAATGCATAAAATTTTAAACTGTAACACTAACAAGGCAGCTGCTGTTTTATGTTAATTTTCACATTATTAACAGTCACTTTACATGAAGCCACTGTAGTATTTTTATTTTCTTGTTTCTTGTCGGCTGCACGTTTTTCTCTGCTGTTCCATAAAACCATGGTGGTATCTCACTGGGCTGCGACCTTTGGTGACTAGCTGGTGAATGGTATTAATGACATTAATGGGAGGAGGCTCTGAAATGTGTAGAAATGTTTGAGTTTTGAACATTTGGAAATGTTGAGCAGCGTTTCTCTCAAAAGGAGCTCATTGATAGAGCTGTCATTTCTAACCCAGAGCCTGGCCCCGCCCGACCCGACCCAGATTAGGGCCATAATAATGTGCTTAATGTGTGGGCCAGGTCAGTGTCGAGCTTTGATTGTGTCAGCGGACGCGCACGTTTGACGATCCAAATATATGGCGACATGGCTTGTCATACATTCACCAGCCGCATGTGACCATTTGACCACGTGCTGACTGGCTTGAAAGAGCAAAAAAAGTTGAGTTAAGCTTTAGATGGACTACTGCCAGCGATCCATTGCCCAAATGGACGTTCGTTCAACCGCTGCACTCAGCATATGCGTGGCGCGTGGCTGACGACCCAAACGGGTGAGATCCCAAAGCAGACATGTCAGAGCAGGGTCCATGTCTGAATAATGCAGAATGCAGGCAGAAGCAGGCATTTAATGCTCTTTGCTTGACAGCCACAAAAGTGCAAACACCCCCTCAGCTCCAATCTTCTGCCCACCCAGCCATGCACATCCACGAACTGTTAATAATTATATAAGCATGAAAAGCTTAATTAAAAATGTTGGGGGGTGTTTCAGGTTTGGACCTGTAATTACTGTTAATTCGTTGGGTCGAGTGTGTTGTAATAAGGCTGGTGAAGGTAAACCCAATGGTGCAGGCAGGCGGTAGCAGACTCAGGAGATTATAAAATAAGGTATTTATTAACAAGAAATCAAAAAGGCTGATGGTGCAGCAAAACTTACATGAAATCAAAAGAAGCAGACAGGATATCACCAGTGAACAGCATTCAATACCAGGACAAAGGACTAACACAATGACTAATGAGACAACACCTGCGAGGACACGCAGCTGAAACACATCAGGGAAATGACAAACGAGGAAACCAAGGAGTGCAGGAACAGACACACAACACCAGATGGCGG
The DNA here is from genome assembly GCA_038048925.1 of Garcialebias charrua. NCBI lineage: Eukaryota > Metazoa > Chordata > Actinopteri > Cyprinodontiformes > Rivulidae > Garcialebias > Garcialebias charrua. The sequence goes on from JBBPBX010022459.1 coordinate 2,480, forward strand.
CATACACTAGGAAAACGCAAACCCTATAGAAAATGGAAACTGAGGATAAGAAGGACACGAGACATAAAAACACAGCACAAGATGGGGCTATACACCAGGAAACAGACCACAATCCCTTCAGGGTGGGGTTCAGAACTGATGGCTACGTGCTGGGGCCGGGTTGGGTCGAAATTTTTTTGGCCCGAACGCAACTCTGCTCATCGCCAGCATCTCAATCGCATCCCAATTTGGCCATCTCGTTTCAAAAGTGCTGGAGGTGTATTTTGACACATGCCAACAGAAAACATAGAAGCCACAGCCTTAAATTACAAGGTCTTAAAATTGCACCAACAATAAATATTGGTATTACTGGTCCAATCAAGAGTTGAGTCAAAAGGCAAAGATCTCAGTTTCCTGGTCCGTCTACATTCCAACCCTCACCTGTGGTCATGAGGTCAAGATCTCATTTACAAGCAGCTGCGTAAACTTCTTTGTAGGGTGACCAGGTTCAGCCTTAGAGGTCCGTCATCCATGAGGAGCTCAGAGGAGAGCCGCCGCTCCTTCACATCGGAAGGATTTGGTTGAGGTGGTTCAGGCGTCTGATTAGGATGTCTCCTGGACACCCCCCTTTGGAAGGTTTTCCAGGCGTTTTCCACTTGTATTGGTCGTTTGGCTGCAAACGTTCACAATTCAACGAAATCACAACAAGAAAGTCACGTTTTTCATAGTTTTGAGTCACTGACTGGTCTCGATCAGTCCCAGCCCAGTGAGATTCCACCTTAAGGATCAGATGCTGGTTTATTTGATTTTGGTTGAAGTGGACTCCCACTTCTGTTTGGTGCAGCTCATTGGAGAACCCAATGAAGAAAACTCTTTTTGTACTCAATTTTGTAATGTATTGTCTTTATTTGTTCAGAAACGTAGAAACATAACAAATCTGTCTCTTTTTTTTCCGAGGAGAAGCATATCACTTGTATTTCAAATGGTTAAGCATTTAGGAACAGAAGCAGACGTAAATCGAGGTTGTATTCACAGCATGTCAGTTTGCTTCTGATTTATCTCAACGCGACAAACAAAAGCCATCGAAACTTCGAGGCCAGTCTGTAACTGAACATGCTCGTCAAAGTGGAGGACCAAGACGACCTTCGTTTTACATTTCTGCATTTCCACTGTCTAGTCAGGTGTTGAAAAATAAACGAAAGCAGCCGAAGTCCAAGGAAAACCCCATAAAGTCGTTGAGCAACTCCAGAAACACACCCAAACTGGAAGCTTGTTGTCACTTTTCCTACTAATGAAATGTAGCCAGAACTGATGACCATCAGTCAGTTCTCAGTAACTGAGGAGCATCATGATCGGCTGACTTAATTAAAAAAATAGAAGAAAGCTGGAATAAAAGTTAAAGGTCTCGTATGGAGATGATTTGGTTGCCAAAAGACAAACGAGCAGCGCGGCAGCACTTCGAGTTCATCTGGTTCATCCTGCTTCTCTGCAGTTGAACCTCTAAAGTGAACATGGCTGTGTTTTATTTACAATTATAGTTTGAACTGGTGGACTCTAACCTCACAGTGCGATTTTTATTACCGATTTTTAATCTGTGAGGATTTTCCATTGATATTTGGATGATGCCTAGCTGTGTTTTATCTATTTTTAAATTATTTAATCGTAAAAAACGAAACTTTCCACCATTTTTGTTTGTTTTTGTTTATAGCTAAATTAAGGTTGAGCTGTGTTGTTGTCGGTCGGTTACTACGGTAATCTCCTTCGTAGAACGTGCACAGTTAGCCAAAATCGCAGGTTACACAGTGGTGTAGTCTACATTTTTGTACTGTGCATATGTTCTTAGAAACCGAAGTACACCAGTTAGTACCGGTACACTGTAATTGTTAATTTATTTTTATTTTTAAGCGTATTGAACATTTCAAAATTTCTCTGATGCTTAAATTTTATTAAATGTACAACAAACTTTGTACAACAGTTAATTTTGTATTAGAAACATTATATAATTCATAAAACTGCATCAAAAGCAAGTATAAAACAGTAAGTACAGAAGTATTACCTGTACAAAAAACAGGTTGAACCAACTCAATGTGTCTATAAAATGTTCCAAATGTGTTGACAATGATATGTCGCATATCATTGGATACTTTTAAGCGAGCATACTGTAATTCCCAAGCTTTTCTAATGGTTATACTCCGTATACCCGCATATCATATATATATATATATATCATATATCACCACTGGCAGAAATGCAACAGGGACTTTTTTTTTTCTTTCTCAAAAATTAAGCATATTTTCTCCCTTATCATTTGGAAACTTGTTCTTCCCACATTTTTGCGTTTGTTTTTGTAAAACTTAACCGTCACGAGTCGCTAACAGCTTGCTGAAGCTTCGTATTCACGTTTAAAGACATCCGACCGTCTGTAAATCATCTCATTTATCCCTTCAACCACCACCTTACCAGTTCTACAAGTTCGACAAGAACAAAAACACTTCTGACGGTTCAACGTGAGGTTACAGACTGCGCCTCGGGTAAGCCATATTTATTCCACGTAAACGGTAATTCTAATATTTAAGGTAAATAAACGGTTGATGAATCGCTTCTTGCCTATGCTGGATTTTAACCACGATCCCGGCACGTCTACCTCCATCACTCAGGCCCACGAGAAAAGTGTGTTTTCTGTCGGTTTTCTTGCTTTTAGGCGTTTCTGATGAACTCAGCAGCAACTGAAGCGTCAACACTTAAAACTTCTGTACCAGAATTTTATAAATGTCCCCCTTTGGATATTCTGCGTTCGTTTTTTTTATTTATTTTCATAACGGTCTGTGCAATTTTTTGACACTTTTATTTTTACTGTGCTTTAACTTTTGCAACGTTATAAGAAGGAAATCAATTTAAAGGTGCTTTGTGTAGTATTCTTCAAAAGAAGACGCGTTGTTCAATCAGAACCTCAATGTCACAGTTCAGATGTTCTTTCTGGTCGTTAGACATTCAAACTGTCTTGAAATACAGTTTGAATCTAATAAAAATACACTTTATTTGACAAAGTGTACGAGTCCGTCACTTTTGCATCTTTAAAGCAGCTGAATTTTACATTTATTCAACTCTAGTGACTATAGTTTGTAGCACTAATTCATCTGTAGATTTATGTAAATCTTACACACAATACCTTTAAATGAATGAAATGTATGTAAACATTAGTAAATTATTATTATTTTTTATTCTGATGTCTGACTGATTTTGTGCTTGTCAAAAAATATATATTTTCAGAACAATTTGAAAACAATCACTGGTGATTTCTGAATCTATTGTGTGTTTCTGAATCTATTGTGTGTTTCTGAGCTTCGTTTAACGTGTTTACTCATTGTGGGCGGTATTTTCAGTGACGCTTAGGTTTTGTTCATTTGTTACCCGGTGGTTGAAATATGGAACTTTCAAAATAAAGGTCTTGGTACAAACATACAGTGAGTACCGGTATTTAAACTTTGCATGTGCACTAACTGTGTTGGATTCAACGGCATTGAATTGAAATAAAAATGTGTTTGATGTCCAAAGTGACTTTTTATATCGTCGTTATTTTGTAAGTTTTAAATTCTTATCCAAATGTAGAAACACTAACAGAGTTTTCACTCATAAAATGTAAAAAATACACTATTTAAACCCTGTAAATGTTGAGCTAATCGCTGGATTTTGTCAGATGTAAGTGCTCTAAGTATACGTTACAGGTACTATCACACGGTGGGGGCGGCCGTGGCGTAGTGGTAATGGCAGTCGTCCCCCGATCGGAAGGTTGGCGGTTCGAATCCCAGTTCCCCACACCATGTGTCGTTGTGTCCCTGGGCAAGACACTTAACCCTGAGTTGCTCTCAGTAGGACTGGAAGGCGCCTTGCTTGGCAGTCGCCGCTACCGGTGTATGAATGCGTGTATGAATGGGTGGATGGGTAAAGTGCTTTGGGGCTCCTCACAGGGGGCTGGAAAGCGCTATATAAATAAGCTCCATTTACCACACCACATTTAGCCTAGTAGCTGTAAATTTGACTGAGTTGCAGCTATTTTTGAGTTGGCTTGGGTTGATTAAATGCAGCAACCATATTGTACATTAACTGATTGAAGGTGATATAACATTCTGTAGTGTGCAGCACTTAGAAATATTTTCAACAGGGAAAGCATTCTGCTCCCTCCCCCTCAGAGCCATATATGGCTCTGCCCCCCCGTGGTCTGCTGAAATTCAAATTCAAGCTCTGTTTTTATTGGCTGATTCAAATTCAAGCTCTGTTTTTATTGGCTGATTCAAATTCAAGCTCTGTTTTTATTGGCTGATTCAAATTCAAGCTCTGTTTTTATTGGCTGGTTAACGGCGGGTCACTTTTGCTTTTTAGAAATGCTTATTTACCACCTGGAGAAGCAAGGGGACAATATTTTTTTAAAGTTTTTTTCAGAGATTACCTGTCTAACATCAGTCTGTCAGGAGATAGTGACAGAGTGAAGAAATATGTTAAAAATATATTTTTAGAAAAGTTACATATAGCACCTTTAACTGGCCACGACAGCTAATCGACGTTAGCTAACACAACAATGACTAACTCCGTCAGTTTTAGTAATATTGGGCTAAAGCTTTGTGTGGTAGTAGCTGAGAGTCATCAACAACACAATCTGAGCGCTACGTTCTTGTCGCAACAAGGTGTTCGTTTGAGAAAATGGCGACAAACAGAAGAAACTGTCTTGTGCAAACGTTTACAGGTTTAATATTGGCAACTGTTGCATTCTTTTACACCACTTGTCATAAACCATCATTTTTTCCTTTAAACTAGAAAAACTACAAAAAATTGGGCCCTTGTTTGGTTAGCCATTAGCCTAGCCTGGAAATGTTCCCGTTTCTCCTGATACCTGCTTCCATGCTCCATCATTAAACAGGGGTGGAGGCCTCCATGTTCAGCTGTCCCCCCAATGCTGTTATTGCTAGTATCACTCAGTCCTCTGCGAATAGCAAGTGGCCATCAAGGATTCAAGGTTCTTTATTTGTCATGTGGTGGAACGAAACTGTGTACACGGGATCCCAGTTACAACCAGCACAAGTATTAAAATGTAAAAGACAAACAGTAATAAGATCTAAGATATGAACTAAGAAAAACTTTAATAAAAATATACATGTACACATAGGATAAAAACAGTACGCCAAACAACAGCACGAACATGAGTCTGTGTGAGCAGATGAGTCCGAATGGACACAGCAACATGTCATGGTGATTATTCTGGTTAGAGATTCATGAGTCTAACAGCCTCTGGGTAGAAGCTGTTCCTCAGTCTAGTGGTTCTATACTTGATGCTCCTCAACCTCCTTCCTGAGGGGAGAGGGGCATAAACTGTGTGCTGGGTGAGTGGGGTCCTCCATGATGCAGGTGGCCCTGTTCCTGCATCTAGAGATGTAGATGTCTGTGATGGTGGGGAGGCTGACTCCATCTAGGGACAAGTGCTGCGAATTAGCTGTTGCTATTGCACTATGATGCAAACATGGGACTGCTGTTTTACTCAGTTTGTCTATGTCGATGTGTGTCTGTCCCTATCAAATAAATAAATCAATCAATCAATCTGTGCAGCCTTCACCACTCTCTGCAGAGCTCGTCTTTCTGTAGCTGTGCACCCTCCATGCCACACGTTGATGCTGGAGCACAGGATGCTCACCACTGCACACCTGTAGAAGGAGGTGAGGAGCAGTAGCGATCGTTAGGCTGCTGGTTCTCCTTTATCATGTGAACAGCTAGTTTTGGCTGTCACCAGCAAACTGGTTGATCCATACTGCTATTTATAAGACTTAGTTTATTGCAGCTCCTCAGACTGAAGAAGTCTTTTGGATAAAAGATGAAACGTTTATACAAGAAGAATCCGTCCAGAGGACCTGACTTCCCTGTTTTTGGTTCCCCTTTCTCTTTGCTTTGTGGTTTATGGCTGATGGTAAACTGACAAGTTTCTAATATTGATAACTATTTGGCAGAACAGCACCTAAAAATGCCAGACTATCCCTGCATAACATCTGTAAAGTGTCACTGGGCATTCAGGATTTGGAGATGGGCGGATAGGTCTTTCCTTAAGTTGCGTCCCCTTTGCTTTCATGTTGTAACTGGACACATAGGATGCTTCTGTTCCTCAGAGACCATCTGGGGGTGTGTGTCCACAGCAGATGGATTACCACCCCTCTCAGTCTGAAAGCAGTCCATTCACAGGTAGGACCTAAAACCTGCCCTTTGATGAAAAGTCGAGATCCAATAACTTCCAGTGCCATGACTACCAGTGGAGTTAAAGGACGCCGTGAGAAACACAAAGGCAGCGCGATTCCAGCAGACACTCTCCATCTGTATGCAAATCACATCCCACACATGTGGAAGGGAGGCGCGCTGCTTCACCTCTTTGGGAAGAAAACGTCTTCATTCACTGCAGCTCTCGCTCGTTTACACACGTGGCTTCTCAGCTGATCCACTGGAGCGGTTTGCACTACATTTACAGTTTTTATTTGTTCTGCACAGCAGTTTGAGCCGTAAAAGATTCATAGATAAATTCACTGATTTGTTCTCAACCTGGTTGTATTTTACAATGTTACACATTTTGTTATCTTGTTCCATCACATCTATATTTTTATTTTACTTTTTTTGTTTGTTGCTGTGTGCTTGGCTTGTTTGTTCTGCTGTCCAGCACTTTGGTTGGCCTTGCTGCTGGTTTAAGTGCTCTATGAATAAAGTGGTCTAGTATAGTCAGTGGCGGAGCTAGACTTTTATTGCTGGGGGGTGGGGGGGCCAAGGCTATCGGTAAGGGGTCCACTGACTATGACAATGACAATACAGAAGAGTACTTTCATTCACATACTTTGTAATAAATAAAGACTGATGAAATGAGATTTGCACATGTAATTTGCAGTTTATTATTAATGCATGCCACACAAACCATAAGTGGACATTAACTTCTAAATGACACCATTGTGACAAGACAATACTTACAATGAGAATTCCGTGTCACACAGTTCACAATTACAATATCTTAAAAAAAAAGTTATATGTTATGGAAACTGTTATTTGATAGAAGCTACATGTGCATTTTATTTTCAAATCTACAACTGAAGCTACAAACTCTGAAATGCTCTGTGTCACTGCGTGAGATTTTGTTGATTTTCATTTCAAATTGATACGTTTTTTTTTAGAATGATGTAAGAATTTCTTTACATCTAGACACTTATTTACAAAATTCTGTATACCTAAGATCCATACATCATTCTTCTGATGACTTAACATTTATGCACTTGTTTCTGACAATCTAAAATAATTAGTCAGGGTGCAATTTGTCCCTTTCTTGTTTGACAAATTAATTGTTAATTTGCAAGAAGATACTGTAACTGTTGACAGTTGGAAGAAAGTTTGGGGACTAAATATTTTTAAGTTTAGAAATCAAGTTTTTTTCTAAACCATTTTAGTGTTTGACTTTGTCCACACTCATAACACACACAAAGTACAAAAAAAATAATCAGGGGGGGGGGGCACTGGGGGGGCCAATCAGATGGCTGGGGGGGGGCGCCCCCCGGCCCCCCCTCTAGCTCTGCCACTGGGTATAGTTTCAATGACACGTTTTTTGTTTGAAACAAAATGCACCAAGTTTTTCCTAAGAACAGTACATGAAATGTTGTTTTCAAAGCTTCTTTTAAGTGTATTAAAAATACATTTTTGGTTAGTTTTCTATTTTTTTATTTTATTTTACTTCTTTGGTGGACATTAGTTATATATAACAATAACCTCTGATCTAAACACAGAGGGGAGGAAAAACAAATTCAAGTCATTTTGCTTTATTTTATTTTCTTGAACTGCTCATGAGCAGCACGGTGGATCAGTTTGTAGAGCTGCCGCCTCAGCAAGAAGGTTGCCAGATCAAATCCTGGCCAGAGGGCCTTTCTGGGTGGAGTTTGCATGTTTTCTCTTTGTTCATGTGTGTTAACCCATGTTAGGCTGATTGGTAGCTCTAAATTGTCCTTCTAGTGCAGGGGTGTCACTCGCTTACAAAAGGGGCCCAAAATTAAAAACGTTTTCAAACTAAGGGCTGGTTTCAGAATCTACATTAACTCAACATCTTTTCTTGGTTGCAGGTTCCTCAACAAGAGTTTAATTGATCTTATTTGACATTTTCTGTTTCACTTTTGACATAATGAAAGATAAAAGAAAAAAGTATTTTACATTCAAAATAACATATTGGGGGCCGGATAAGATGTCAACGAGGGCCACATTTGGCCCCCGTGCCTTGAGTTTGACACGTATGCTCTAGTGTGTGAAAGTATGAGTGGTCGTTTGTCTCGTTTGTCTCTATGTGTCCCTGTGATAGACTGGAGACCTGTCCAACCCGCCTCTGGCACAGTAAATGCTGGGCATGGGCACCAGCGACCCCCATGACCCGAAAAGGAAGAAGCGAGTAAAGATAATGGAAGGATGTTCCTGCAGGAGACAAACCAGTTGGAGTGAAGGCCATAATTCAACAAATACCCCAACTAATAATAAAAATAGAATGACCACATTCAATTTTTTTTATCACTCGCTGCTGAAGACGTGACGTGTTTTTGTCCACGTCTGTGTGCGGTTGTTTGTAACATTAGCAAAAAATCTCACGAGACAAATAAAACTTTCTGACAATCATTGATCTATAACTGATTAATCTTTAGAGCCAACCCAATTCAAGATGGCTGCCACAGCTAACTGATATTAGACAACACAAACAGGTCAGTTTGATTTAAAAAGAATAGCTAAAACTTGGGGTTGTAGTAGCTGAGGGTCCTGCACAAAACATACTTTGAGCACTACACATTGCATGACATTTGGTACTAACCAGCTGTGTTAATCCTGCTTGTCTTGCAAAAAACCCTCATGAACCCCAGGGGGAAAAAAAATAATTGAAACGTTTAGAAAATTATTGGGTGTACATTTATAACTGATTAACATTTGGAACCAACATTTTTCAAGATGGCTACCACAGCTAATTCACCCCATTCACAAAAATGGCGTGGTGGTAGCTGAGGATCATTCATAACACACACTCTGAGTGCTAACAGATTGTATTTTCAAAGTTTGACCAAACTGGCTACAACTTAATGTAAAGTCTAATCTTGTGACGATCTCCAGGGGTGTCCAGTCCTGGTCACACAGGTTAGTTGTTATATTTATTATCTGCGACGTATTTACGTCTATAGTCTGATTTAACTTCATTTTGTATGTTGCTTTATGTGTTTTTCTGTTTGTACAGCACTTTGGTTGGCCTTGTCGCTGTTTTAAGTGTTCTATAAATAAAAGGGTATGGTCCTCGAGGGTCTCTATCCTGCAACATTTACATGCTCCTCTGCTCTAACACACCTGTTTTAGAATCAACGAGTGGTTAACAGGGCTCTGCAGAACTTGAAGGTGTGATTAAACAATTTACTCAGGTGTGTTGAAGCCAGGAGATAAAGCGACACATGATACTCTTGCAACGTTCTTCTCCCCATCTCTTGTTCACTTTCCAGCGAGCACAAAGTTCATCAGATTTAATTTTTTTTCTCTCCGCGCATCTCAATAACTAAATGAGGACTGCCAAGCATGAACAGGAAAAGCAGGCCGTACGGTGTCAATAACTCGTCCAACGGGTTGACTGTTACCCCGTTCTCGAACGTCTGCGTGTGGACGCCGAGCGGGAGCGTTCGTCCAAATATGCATTTCTGCTAAGTTTGGAAATGCCTGTCAGTTCTGTCTGCCCATGTCACACAGACCAACATGCACTGGGTGAAATCCAAGACGTCCGCAGGAGAAAACACAAAAGTCGGTAGGTTTCAACAGAGCAAAACATGAGGGCGTAAAGAGGTTCATCCTGGTGCCTGTGGTGGTCTTTTCTTTACAGCAGAGGAAATGCCCTTTCCTCTGTCAGCTGAGGTGCACTGAAGTCTAAAAGGTGATTAATAAAAATATAAAAAATTAAATCTCTCCTCTATTTGAGCTTTAGAACTCACTATGGTTCAATTCAATTTAAAATCAGCGCCTAAAGTTTGGCGTCTTGGTAATGAAGGTCAAGTCCACAGTTTCTTAGGTTATAAAACACTGTTGCTAGGCAACAGGAGTTAACTAGCTTTCAGCATCTTCTGCTGTTTGGGAAACCAGCAGCTTCGAAAGTGACTCGGTTAAGGCAAAAACACGTTTATTTTTAGGAATGCAGATATGAGCGAGAGTTCTTTAAAAGAAATGCATATCGCCCACAGCATTTCGTGCTCGCATTTGAGACTATAAGATCATCTTACGTTGAAATTAAGATGGATTTGTAGACATTTTTAGTAAAAACGTAATAATCTTGTGCATGTATGGGGAGCCGTTTCAGCCAAAATTAAATAAATAAATAAAATGGTGAAATAGCTACATTTTCCCACTTTTACTTAATCTATTTTTCATTTACCTATTTTCCCATTTTTACTTAATCTATTTTTCATTAATACATTTTCCCATTTTTATTTAATCTATTTTTCATTAATACATTTTCCCATTTTTATTTAATCTATTTTTCATTAACCTATTTTCCCATTTTTATTTAATCTATTTTTCATTAATACATTTTCCCATTTTTATTTAATCTATTTTTCATTTACCTATTTTCCCATTTTTACTTAATCTATTTTTCATTTACCTATTTTCCCATTTTTACTTAATCTATTTTTCATTAATCTATTTTTCAATTTAACAAGTTTTTCTATTGTCTTTTTCCATTTACCTGATTTTGTATTTCCATCCATCCATCCATTTTCGTCTGCTTATCCGGGGTCGGGTCGCTGGGGTAGCAGCCTAAAAAAATAAGGAGGCCCAGACTTCCCTCTCCCCAGCCACTTGGAGCAGCTCCTCCGGGGGAATCCCAAGGCGTTCCCAGGCCAGCCGAGAAACATAGTCCCTCCAGCGCGTCCTGGGTCTTCCTCTGGGTCTCCTCCCGGTGGGACGTGCCCGGAACACCTCACCAGGGAGGCGTCCAGGAGGCATCCTAACCAGATGCCCGAGCCACCTCAACTGGCTCCTCTCGATGTGGAGAAGCAGCGGCTCTACTCCGAGTCCCTCCCGGATGACTGAGCTTCTCACCCTATCTCTAAGGGAGAGTCCAGACACCCTGCGGAGAAAACTCATTTCAGCCGCTTGTATCCGAGATCTTGTTCTTTCGGTCACAACCCAAAGCTCATGACCATAGATGAGGGTGGGAACGTAGATCGATCGGTAAATTGAGAGCTTTGCCTTTTGACTCAGCTCTCTCTTCACCACGACAGACCGGTACAGCGCCCGCTTCACTGCGGACGCTGCACCTATCCGCCTATCAATCTCACGCTCCAGTTTTCCCTCATTCGTGAACAAGATCCCGAGATACTTAAACTCCTCCACTTGGGGCAGGACCTCCTCCCCGACCCGGAGAGGGCATGCTACCCTTTTCCGGCTCAAGACCATGGCCTCGGATTTGGAGGAACTGATCCTCATCCCGGCCGCATCACATTCAGCTGCAAACCGCTCCAGCGAAAGCTGTAGATCACGAACTGATGAAGCCAATAGGACCACATCATCTGCAAAAAACAGAGAAGCGATTCTAAGGCCACCAAAACGGATCCTCTCAACACCTTGGCTGCACCTAGAAATTCTGTCCATAAAAGTTATGAACAGAATCGGTGACAAAGGGCAACCTTGGCTGAGTCCAACTCTCACTGGAAACGAGCCTGACTTACTGCCGGCAATGCGGACCAAGCTCTGACACCGGTCGTACAGGGAGTTGTTTTTTTGTTGCAGATGTCCCTGAACTTAAGAACCCTAAACTTGTGAACTCTAACTTGGTTAGATACAACTGCAGCACTGAGCTTCTCTGGACTTTTCCTCCAACCAATGGGCTGCCATTGTACCCCGATGACGCACCTCTCCTCATTTGCATTTATTCTTTTCCCAAGTTTTGCGTGGAAAATAGAAATGAATAAGGAAATACTAAATAGGTGCAGCGTCCGCAGTGAAGCGGGCGTTGTACCGGTCTGTCGTGGTGAAGAGAGAGCTGAGTCAAAAGGCAAAGCTCTCAATTTACCGATCGATCTACGTTCCCACCCTCATCTATGGTCATGAGCTTTGGGTTGTGACCGAAAGAACGAGATCTCGGATACAAGCGGCTGAAATGAGTTTTCTCCGCAGGGTGTCTGGACTCTCCCTTAGAGATAGGGTGAGAAGCTCAGTCATCCGGGAGGGACTCGGAGTAGAGCCGCTGCTTCTCCACATCGAGAGGAGCCAGTTGAGGTGGCTCGGGCATCTGGTTAGGATGCCTCCTGGACGCCTCCCTGGTGAGGTGTTCCGGGCATGTCCCACCGGGAGGAGACCCAGAGGAAGACCCAGGACACGCTGGAGGGACTATGTTTCTCGGCTGGCCTGGGAACGCCTTGGGATTCCCCCAGAGGAGCTGCTCCAAGTGGCTGGGGAGAGGGAAGTCTGGGCCTCCCTACTTAGGCTGCTACCCCCGCGACCCGACCCCGGATAAGCGGACGAAAATGGATGGATGGATGGAAGGATGGATGGATGGATGGATGGATGGAAATACTAAATAAATAAGGGAAATAAAAAAATGGGAAAATGAAAAGTTTTTCAAACAGATGTTGAATGAAAAATAGGTGAAAGAAAAATGGGTAAAAAAAGGGATTGTATGAGAAATTGATTAATGAAAAAGGGAAATACAAAATCAGGTAAATGGAAACTTGTTAAATTGGAAAAATAGATTAATGAAAAATAGATTAAGTAAAAATGGGAAAATAGGTAAATAAAAAATAGATTAAGTAAAAATGGGAAAATAGGTAAATGAAAAATAGATTAAGTAAAAATGGGAAAATAGGTAAATGAAAAATAGATTAAATAAAAATGGGAAAATGTATTAATGAAAAATAGATTAAATAAAAATGGGAAAATGTATTAATGAAAAATAGATTAAATAAAAATGGGAAAATAGGTTAATGAAAAATAGATTAAATAAAAATGGGAAAATGTATTAATGAAAAATAGATTAAGTAAAAATGGGAAAATAGGTTAATGAAAAATAGATTAAATAAAAATGGGGAAATAGATTAATGAAAAATAGATTAAATAAAAATGGGAAAATGTATTAATGAAAAATAGATTAAGTAAAAATGGGAAAATAGGTAAATGAAAAATAGATTGAGTAAAAATGGGAAAATAGGTAAATGAAAAATAGATTAAGTAAAAGTGGGAAAATGTAGCTATTTCACCATTTTATTTATTTATTTTATTTTGGCGTAAAAATGGGAAAATAGGTAAATGAAAAATAGATTAAGTAAAAGTGGGAAAATGTAGCTATTTCACCATTTTATTTATTTATTTAATTTTGGCTGAAACGGCTCCCCATAGTGCGTGATCTCATTCGAGAAGACAAAGTATGGGGATGTAACTATTATTTTTGTTTTAAGTCACTGTTAAAATCATTATTAAGCCTTCTCATGCACTTTAGTCCCCCAAAAAACATTTATCAGAGTCAGAGTCAGAGAGTCTTTATTGTCATTTGCACCGCATGTGGTACATGTGATGAAAACGAGATTATGTACACGGGGTCCCAGTTACATCCAACAACAAATGCAAGAGAAAAACAGTAATAACATCTAGAACTAACTAAGAAAAACATCAACTAGTAATACACTAAGCTTAATATAGTGGGAATAAACAGCAGCACGAACATGAGTTTGTATGAGCAGATGGTCACAGATGAACACAGATGAACACAGCAACAAGAAAACAGATCAGCATCAGTATGATGTGATATTTTGCAGTGTTTATATTTTTATTTTTATTTTTTTATTTATTCATGAGTCTAACAGCCTCAGGGTAGAAGCTGTTCCTCAGTCTAGTGGTTCTACACTTGATGCTCCTCAACCTCCGTCCTGAGGGGAGTGGGGCAAAGAGTGAGTGTGCTGGATGAGTGAGGTCTTTCATGATGCAGGTGGCTCTTTTCCTGCATCTGGAGGTGTAAATGTCTGTGATTGTGGGGAGACTGACTCCAACAGACTTCTGTGCAGCCTTCACCACTCTCTGCAGAGCTTTCCTCTCTTCAACTGTGCAGCCTCCATGCCACACGTTGATGCTGGAGCACAGGACACTCTCCACTGCACACCTGTAGAACGAGGTGAGAACTGGGCTGCTCAGACCAGCACGTCTCAGCCGTCTGAGGAAGTAGAGTCTCTGATGACCTTTCTTGATCAGGCTGGTGGTGTTGTTGCTCCAGCTGAGGTTATCATTCATGTGTACACCCAAGTATTTGTAGCTGGAGACCACTTCCACTGCAGACCCACCTATTTTCAGTGGGGCGTGGGTGTGTTTGTTCCTTCTGAAGTCCACAATCATCTCCTTTGTCTTCTTCACATTCATGTGAAGATTATTCTCTTTGCACCAGCTCTCCAGGTGTTCCACCTCCTGTCTGTAGCTGGACTCATCATTGTTTGTGATGCATCCCACCACCGCTGTATCATCTGCAAACTTAACAATATGACAGCCTGGAAGTGTGGCTGTACAATCATATGTGAGCAGAGTGAACAGAAGGGGGCTCAGCACACATCCCTGAGGAGAGCCAGTGCTGAGGGTTATGGTGGAGGAGGAGAAGTTGTGGATCTTCACGGACTGTGGTCTGTCTGTTAAGAAGTCTAGTACCCAGTTACAAATAGAGGGGCTTAGTCCAAGTGTAGATAGTTTGTCTATCAGAGTTTGGGGGATCATGGTGTTGAAGGCAGATGTGAAGTCCACAAAGAGCAGACGCACGTATGAGTCCTTCTGATCCAGGTGGGTGAGAGCAGTGTGGACCACGGAAGAAATGGCGTCCATGTGTGGGTAAAATAATTGTTTTATTTTATGCAACAAAGTTCATGCTCAATCATCCAGGTACCAAATCCAATAATTCTCAGTCAGGTCATCTGGACAGTTTCTTTTTTTATAGAAATGTTTCACCCTCCTTCCGGAGGGCTTCATCAGTCTGAGGAGTTCCAGTAAACTGTTTCCCCACCAAGCAGTAAACACCTTAAGTGGACCAACCAGTTTGCTGGAGCTAAGATGGTTTCTGGGGGTCCATCCTGTCCCTCGTTGACTCCTCCCAGGCAGCCAGCCACAGCCAAAGTGGTTCAAGGCAAGAAAGTTCATGCTCAATCATCCAGGTACCAAATCCATGTTTTATTTTATAATATTGTTTTGATCGTTGTTTTTTTTTACATGTACTACGGACCTCTGGGTTAGGTCACTTTTGGAAAAGAGATTTTGATCTTTATGGGTTCTTATCTTTTTTAATAAAGGTGATGGCGTGTTAGGATGACTCTCAGCTACTACTACTAAAGAAAATTTGAAAAACTGACGAGTTATAACCATTTTTAGTTGGATGATGTTTAACTGTGAGAGCCATTTCACCATCTTGAAAAGTAAAAAGTGTAAAAAATAAAACCATGTTCACAGGAATTGTTTTAAAATGTGATTTTTTAAATGCAATATTTTGTGTCGGAGAGTTTTTTTATTTACTTATTTAAATATTTAACTGTTTTTAGTGTAAATAACCATCTACTGCCAAAGGTACAACTGTTTAAAATATTATTAAATAGCGTTAAATGAACCACAGTGACATATTTTAGATTAGAGTCGTTTTAAGATGGCAGCAATACTCGATTGTCTTGGTCCGATTCTCCGTTAGCTTAACGGTGGTTCTTTAGCACAAAAAACTAGCTGAATGTTTTTATTATTTATTTTTGTACCAGAGTGTAAACATGTTTATTTAAAGTTAAAATAGGACTTTGTGGGGACTGACTTGCTTTTGGTCTTTCAGCAAATTATTTTGACTCTTTCACGTGGGTTTAATTTCCCGGAGGTTGCTAGTTGCTAACGGGCTAATCAGTGAAATCAGCTACTGTCAGGCTAAACTTGTCCAGTATCGAACTGAGTTGTTTAAAAAGTTAGAGATTATTTAAAACAGTCAGAGGTGTCAAGTAACGAAGTATAAATACTTCGTTACTTTACTTAAGTACAAATTTTAGTTATCTATACTTTAGTAAAGTAATTATTTTTCAGCCTACTTTATACTTCTACTTCTTACATTTTCACGCAATTACTGGTACTTTCTACTCCTTACTTTTTAAAAATAGCCTAGTTACTTTTCTTTCATTTTGCCGTTTATTTTCTCCTTTTAATGTAAACTGTTTTAAACAGTTTACATTAAAAGGAGAAAATAAATATTTTAAATAAAAACATTTGATGTATTTTAGACTTCCTGCTTTTAGCTTTCACATATTTTGACACAATGCATAAAGTTTTTTTTGTGTGTGTGTGTGTGCTGCACTTTCTCCACACCTCACTGAATAATTGCTACCTGCTAAGGTAGTTCATTTATTACTGTGCTTGAAAAGTTACATTCCTCAGGTCTCAGGTGCAATGTACAATGACTTTTATTTACACTGACAGACGACTGAAGTACCGGTACTGAATACTGATGGCAAATCACTCAAAATGTGGGCCATTTTGACCCAAGGGCAGCAGGAGGGTTAATATTTATTGTGTACTTGTACAGATTTCAGTTAGCTTACTGTCAGAAACAGATAAAGTTACACAAATGTAAATAAATAAAACACACAAAGATAAACTCAGTGTGTAAGTCTATCCTTATCGTCACATGCAGCTAAGACTTGACATATGAACTGCTCTGAAAAATCTCAATAATCTTGGCCATCAGCCAACAACGTAGCTCAGATTGTTAGATTAAATACCTTCTTTTGCAGATTGAGTTGGTTTATGTTAGTAAAAATTACGTTGTGTTTGTTAGTAAGAGGTCTTTTGTCACGTTTCAACAACATCAGATATGATGATTTGTGTGAAATGAGCCAGAGAAGTTACATTTTAGAAACTAACTTTATGGATTGTATTAGTTTAGATTAGCTACGAGCCTGCTTTCATATTAAAGGAAATAAATCTATCTGTACTTGTTGCCAATAATTCTCAGCTTCAAGGTGGAGGAGTGCATCAAGGATCCGCTCTGAGCCCCTTCTTGTTTGCTCTGGTGATGGACCGACTAACAGATGAGGTCAGGCAGGAATCCCCATGGACTATGATGTTTGCAGATGAGAACAGGGAGGAATGAAAGTCAACCGTTGTAAGACAAAGTACATGTGTGAAAGAGGGAGGACGATGGAACAGTGAGGCTACAAGGAGCAGAGGTCACAAAGGTGCAGAACTTCAAGTACAGTAATCTTGGCCATCAGCCAACAACGTAGCTCAGATTGTTAGATTAAATACCTTCTTTTGCAGATTGAATTGGTTTATGTTAGTAAAAATTACGTTGTGTTTGTTAGTAAGAGGTCTTTTGTCACGTTTCAACTAGGGATGTCCCGATCAGGTTTTTCTGACCCCGAGTCCGAGTCCTTAAATTTGAGTATTGGCCAATATCTAGTCCCGATCCGATACTTCTAAAATACATTTTTAAAATGAAGGGGAAAAAAAAGAAACTGATCCAGATGTCCCTTAATTTTTATTTTATTTACCTTAACATTTAACAGAGTACTTCTGTGAGGTAGATTGAACAATAAATTAATAAGATTAAAACAAAATTCTTCACATTGAAGTTTAGTGCAACAGTATGAAATAAAAATGTCTAATTTAAAATAAGCAGCTCAACTTAAAATACTGAGCAGGCATGTGAACAAATAAGAAATTTAAAGTGTCAGTCTGGTTAAACTCTGTGTATTGTGTCGGGTGTTTGTTTTTGAGGTGCCTTATCAATAATAATAATAATAATAATGAATTCAATTTATAACGCACTTTTCATTAGTGAAAATCTCAAAGTGCTACACACATTGAATGCTACACACATTCATACACCGGTAGCGGCAGACTACCATGCAAGGTGCTTTCCAGTCCTACCGGGAGCAACTCGGGGTTAAGTGTCTTGCCCAAGGACACAACGACACATGGTGTGGGGAACCGGGATTCGAACCGCCAACCTTCCGATCGGGGGACGACTGCCATTACCACTACGCCACGGCCTACCCGACATAAAGAGTTTAATGTATTACATATACAAGATACAAGAGATACAAGAAGGTTTATTAACATTGCATCAATTTTCACCAATACAACGTGAGTATGTAGTTACAGTCATCCAGGAGAGAGAATGAGTGCAAAAAGCTGCAGCTCAACAAAGCACATGACATGTTTATCAACACATGATATGTTTATCAACACATGATATACTTATAGCGCGGCCGCTCCCATCTGTCCCCAGATGAAGGTCAAAAGCAGGAAAACAGGCAAAGACACGGGGTTTTACAGCATTGATATTAAAAAAGATGAATCACATTTTGTCTTCAAGACACCGCGTGATCCAGTAAAAACCATATCAAAAAGCACATTTAGTTACAATAACAAATGGAGAGACGGCAGGCAAGGAGATAGAGTCTGTGAGAAATTTCAGACAAACACAGAGTTCAGCAGATGTGCAGCTGGGCGTTATCTGAGGCTTCACAGAAATCTCTGGGGGGGGGGGGGGGGCAGCAGGTCTCTTCAGTTCCACACTCCCAGGAGAATGGCTTCCGACTGCCTTCTTTTCAAGGACATGTACAGAAGCCAGATAATATTCTTGTTTGTTATCCAATAGACCACAGTGTTCTTTTCCACTGCCGTCATCAAGTCTGCGGTGCTGTTTCATGGCCGAAAAAAATCCAAATATGTGGTTCCGCTCCACTCCGCTCTATGAACCCCCATCTGTCCCTTGATTGATCCGGGGTGGCTGTAAACAAGTCCCAAAACGCACAGCAGGTCCGCGGTGCTCAACCACCGCTCCAAGCGAGCGATTGAGCTCATACAACAGCTGGGATGAGGAGCTCACGGCCCGGTTCAGAGAATTTTGCTGATCAGGTAGTGCCGACAGCGCGCTGATAGCTGCCGAAGCCTCCCTCAGTTTCCAGTAACAAACAACTCCGCTTACGCCAAAAAACAGAGCAGTTGCTACCAATAATCCAATAATCCACAAATCCTCCACGTCTTCGACACTTAAGACGGTCAGACACATGGGCTGCCACTGACCCCACGAGTCCAGCACGTATCCAGCCGCGTGTGTGTCGGAGGGACAGACAGCTTCTCCTGGCACGGTCCGCTTCGTGGAAAAAATCTTATCCATTGAAGAAACAGCCCAATTTATTAATTCCATATTGGTTCGAGTGAGCGCTGAAGGGTCGCAGACGAGACGAAAAGCAAGCAGGGAGTAGGAAAAACTTAGGGAGGGAAGAGCAGAAAGATATGCGACCTGCCTTGCCGAGTGCTGGAAGAAGTGTGTATATGTTTATATATGTATGTACTATGGACTTTATATAATTTTATGTGTATGCAACAGTTGGTCTGTATTTAGAATGTCACTATGTGTGTGTTTTATATTTTTTTTGTGATGTTCTGTGACTCAGTTTGATTTCTGGGCTTGGCCCCAGGAATGCAGACATCCCTGTTTGGTCTACCCTGTGTTGTTGAAAAATATCAGTCCCATTTGTGTGGAATACTTAAACATGTTTGCACAAACCAACATTTGTGAATACATTGATAATACTTTGTTTACAGTGCACTTCAGTGCTCACTCGAACCAATATGGAATTAATCAATTGGGCTGTTTCTTCAATGGATAAGATTTTTTCCACGAAGCGGACCGTGCCAGGAGAAGCTGTCTGTCCCTCCGACACACACGCGGCTGGATACGTGCTGGACTCGTGGGGTCAGTGGCAGCCCATGTGTCTGTCCGTTTTGAGTGTGGAGGACGTGGAGGATTTGTGGATTATTGGATTATTGGTAGCAACTGCTCTGTTTTTTGGCGTAACCGGAGTTGTTTGTTATCGGAAGCTGAATGAGGCTTCGGCGGCTATCAGAGCGCTGTCGGCACTGCCTGATCAGCAAAATTCTCTGAACCGGGCCGTGAGCTCCTCATCCCAGCTGCTGTATGAGCTCAATCGCACGATTGGTGCAGTGGTGGACCACCGTGCACCTGCTGTCCGTTTTGGGACTTGTTTGCAGCCACCCCGGATCGATCAAGGGACAGGTGGAAGTTCATGAAGCGGGGCAGAGCAGAACCACATATTTGGATTTCTTTCGGCCGTGAAACAGCACCACAGACTTGGAGGCGGCAGTGGAAAAGAACACTGTGGTCTATTGGATAACAAACAAGAACATTATCTGGCTTCTGCACATGTCCTTGAAAAGCAGGCTGTGGGAATCCATTCTCCTAGAGTGAGGAGCTGAAGAGCCCCCCCCCCTCCCCCTCCCCAGAGATTTCTGTGAAGCTTCAGATAACACCCAGCTGCACATCTGCTGAACTCTGTGTTTGTCTGAAATTAATCATAGACTCAATCTCCTTGCCTGCCGTCTTTCCTTTGTTATTGTAACTAAATGTGCTCTTTGATATGGTTTTTACTGGATCACGCGGTGTCTTGAAGACAAAATGTGATTCATCTTTTTTTAATATCAATGCTGTGAATCCCAGTGTTTCTGCCTGTTTTTCCTGCTTTTGACCTTCATCTGGGGACAGATTGGGCCTGGCCGCGCTAAGAGCATATCATGTGTTGAATAAACATGTCGTGTGTTGATAAAACATATCGTGTGTTGATAAAACATGTCATGTGCTTTGTTTTGCTGCAGCTTTTGCACTCATTCTCTCTCCTGGATGCTGCAACTACATACTTACGTTGTAATTGGTGAAAATTGATGCAATGTTAATAAACCTTCTTGATTCTTGATTCTTGACTTGTATCTTTTGGTTCAATCAGAATATCGTATTAAAAGGTATCTAATCCTTCAGTATCTAATCGTTCAGTAGCCAGTTCAGGGAGGCCAAAACTGGTGTGAGGTGCTCTCTATGGCCTGTACCAGTTAAGAATCGGGCTGCAGCATTCTGGACCAGCTGTAGCCGTGCAATGGAGGACTGACTGATTCCGAACAGAAGTGAATTGCAGTAATCGAGCCTCGATGTTATGAAAGCATGGATTACCGTCTCCAGGTTCTTTTTGGATAGTATGGGCTTCAGCTTAGAGAGCCGCCTCAGCTGAAAAAAGCAGGATTTAACAATCATGTTTACATGACTATTAAGTTTCAGGGAGGGGTCCATTATCACCCCAAAATTAGTGACCCTTTTGCCCCTTTTCCACCGGTCGGCACGGGTCGGATCAGATCGGCTCAGATCGGCTCAGTTCGGGTCGGGTCACATCTAGTTCTGTTTCCACAGCGTTTTTGTACCCCTTCTGTGGGCGGGGTCCAGAATCCTACTCTTCTTACCACATGGTGGCAGTAGTGTTCCCTCAAGCTATTTACTAGTAGCCACCACTAGAAGAAGAACACAATAAAGGCTTTGACAGAATGTTGTGAAAGAGATGTCATGCTATAATGAGTACCTCATGAGCTGTAATCTTTAAACCCAATTCATAATCCTACCTTGTTGCCTTCTTTAAACCCATGTATTTTCCAATTTAGTATTTTTACAATAAAGATGTATTAAAAACATATTTTATTATTTAGTTATGCACAAGGTGCTTGATAAAGTTGCAAAACCATATTTGTCTGAGCTGCTTCAACCTTCCTGCCCTCCCCGTTCTCAGATCAGCTGAGCAGTTGCTGCTGACAGTCCTCAAAACTTTTTAAATCTTATTTAAAAACACACATTTATTCCTTGGCTTTTAACACATGATCTTATCTTTTATGGCATGTTAACACACCTGCAGTAAGACTGGTATATGTATTTATTTTTTAATGCTTTTTATAGTTTTTAATTAACTTGTCTTTTATGTTATTGCACAGCACTTTGGTTGACCCTGTGGTTTTTAAAATGTGCTTTATAAATAAAGTTGATTTAAAACATCACACTGTAACAATCTCCCTTTTAAATGTGAGCTTGTACACGCTCAAGAGAGTTCTTTCAACTATTTTTGAATAAATTAACACAAACATTTTATTTATGTTCCCTTTATTTAGGACCAAGGTAAACCTTTTTTTTCTCTTCACAAATACAGTCATTTAGTGTGATGTCACAACACTGTGATCTTTGAAACTGCCAGTGTCTCCCTGGCAAAGCATTCTGCTGGGCGCAGATGATGGATGGATGGTCTGTGAACACCTTGAGGAGCTGAAGGCGGTGGATGTTGATGCTCGTGTCTCCCTGGCAAAGCATGCTGCTGGGCGCAGATGATGGATGGATGGATGGATGGAATTGATGGATGGTCTGTGAACACCTTGAGGAGCTGAAGGCGGTGGATGTTGATGCTTGTGTCTCCCTGGCAAAGCATGCTGCTGGGCGCAGATGATGGATGGATGGATGGTCACTCTGTGAACACCTTGAGGAGCTGAAGGCGGTGGATGTTGATGCGTGTGTCTCCCTGGTAAAGTTGCTGCTGGGCGCAGATGATGGATGGATGGATGGATGGTCTGTGAACACCTTGAGGAGCTGAAGGCGGTGGATGTTGATGCGTGTGTCTCCCTGGTAAAGTTGCTGCTGGGCGCAGATGATGGATGGATGATGGATGGGTAGATGGATGGTCTGTGAACTTTAAACTGTCCAAAGGACTTTGGCCACTTTTAATTTTTGACTTTTTTTGTATGACTTCATCCTAGAACCAAATAATTTATAACGTAATAACAGTTGAGCAGATTCTAATAATCTTTATCTTATGATTCTTTAAAGGTCAAATGCAAATGGAAAGTTCTCTTAACTTCCAGTATGGATTTAAACACTATACACACTTCACATTGTAAAATAAGTTTAGGAAATTGAATGTTCCAGGACACCACTTAAGAAAATATAACGTTTAATAGGAAAAGTTTGAAGTGACAAACATAAGTAACGAATTTCCATCTGGTGTCTCACGGCTTCCTCCAGAAGACGACACAGAGGTTGTTCAATTCTGGCGAGTTTCTTCTGTTGACTGTAAAAGAAAAATGTGGTTAATTTAGTCCAGAAACTGGTTTTTTTTTTTCAATGTTTTATAGACATAAATGTGTCAAGCTAGCTTCGATTTTTTTCGCCCTAGTACTTTGTAATACAAATCATGAAATACCTAAAAAACCACACCACTGATATTATCCAAATTAACACAGTGTAATCACAAGATGTTCAAGTACTGACTATATCCTGTTGGAGTTATTTGAATTAATATTCAATGTTTTATAGAGCAGTGGCGGACTTAGACATTTGGGGGCCCCAGGCAAACCTTTGTAAAGGGGCCCTGTACCGGTCTGTCGTGGTGAAGAGGGAGCTGAGTCAAAAGGCAAAGCTCTCAATTTACCGATCGATCTACGTTCCCACCCTCATCTATGGTCATGAGCTTTGGGTTGTGACCGAAAGAACGAGATCTCGGATACAAGCGGCTGAAATGAGTTTTTTCCGCAGGGTGGCTGGACTCTCCCTTAGAGATAGGGTGAGAAGCTCAGTCATCCGGGAGGGACTCGGAGTAGAGCCGCTGCTTCTCCACATCGAGAGGAGCCAGTTGAGGTGGCTCGGGCATCTGGTTAGGATGCCTCCTGGAGGGACTATGTTTCTCGGCTGGCCTGGGAACGCCTTGGGATTCCCCCAGAGGAGCTGCTCCAAGTGGCTGGGGAGAGGGAAGTCTGGGCCTCCCTACTTAGGCTGCTACCCCCCGCGACCCGACCCCGGATAAGAGGAAGAAAATGGATGGATGTTTTATTATTGCAATAAAAGGCTCTAAATCAAGTCTTACACCAAAATTCAACAACACTAAATAAACACAAACAAATAGAGAGGGTAGATGTGAGCAATACAGTAGAAATATATTTTCCTAAATTATAAGATTTTCACAACTTTAATTCTTTTAACGTTATATTACATATTCTGTAACAGGGAACAGTTGTTAGATCAATGTGAAAAGTGAGTGTGTGTAGTTGAGATGTGGTACTTTGAGATGAATTCACACACTGGCTCGATATGAACAGCAAGATGTCCAGGCATGAGACACTTTTTACAGCATTAAGTGATCATGAATTACCTTGATTATTCAGCTGGACTTCTATGAAAGTTGTCTTCTGTCTTGTTTCTGGTCTTTAATGATGCATGTTTAAAGACTGCATCTGAAAAAAACAACAAATGTTAGTGTTGGAGGAAATAAAAGAAAAAATAAGACATTATTACATTTAACACATGTGAAGGCTCTCATTTATCCAAGTTTCCATAATTAAGACTGAAAGTTTTGACTTCTTTTTAAACCTTAAAACTTACACAGACTGTAAGACGTACTGTAAACTAAATGACTCAAATAATGTCACAGATTTTTCCACCTGGATTATTGAGCATGCATCAGGGAATGTCACTTTTCATTTATATCAATTTTTACATTTTAGATAACATTTTAATTTAGCAATCCTAGCCTTTTGATTCTGTTGTTTTAAACTAACAGTGGCATTTCTGTCCAAAGCAAACCAGTCATTATTAAAAAACACATTTTTGCATTACTCTGAAAGCTATAAGTTGTGCTTTATAATGTATTTAATGGAGGGACTATGGACCAAATAACAAAACAATGATAGTCTGATGAAGTTTTAACAGTCAAATATTTTGTAAAATGGTTGAGCATTTTTTTTATAGATAACTGTGGAATATTTTAGATCTATTCTATTCAATGTAAAGTCCGAATAATTTAATAATACTGTATACTAAGCAAGCAGGGCAGAGAACTAAAGTAGGTAAAATATATAATCCCCTCTCTCCTATTTAAGTCAGAAGATTTAGGTCGAATATCTTTTAATATTTTGATACAGAAAGAAAACGTGAAAATAGTGGTTGTCTCAGCTGATTACTGTTAGGATTTCTTTTACCCAACCTACAAAATAATTTCTAAAACTCGTACCTCATCTTGCTGTAAATACTTTATCTTCATCTTCTTGAGTCACTGCCTCAGCGCCACTTCCTCCTGGCTGGATCCTGATGTCCTGCGGCGGTTCCGCCACACTTTTAAATGGGCCGCTGCCGCTCGTGACCGTCATTAACAGTTGATGAAGTTTTAGAATTCGACCCATTAAAAAGGTTGTCACTTTCGGTAGTGAAGAAACATACGTTATTGTTTTTTGACGCTTTTTACGTTTTTCAGCTCCGCTTTCTGTCTCCTGTCTCCCGCTTCCTTCTCAGTAAACAGCAGCGAGCATACAGCACTTCCTGGATTAGTGGGTGACGTCATGACGCATGACGGAATAGTCCATTTTAGTAGGGGGGAACAAAACTCAACCGTTTTTTCTGTTGCGTTTTTAAAGATAGTTTTCATCGTAACTATAATTATTTTTATGTTAAACGTACATTAACAAGCAGGAGCAATGTTAGGGATGTAGGTGATGGCTGGGGTCCCTGCTTATTGGCGGCCCCTGCTCATTGGCGGCCCCTGCTGATTGGCGGCCCCAGGCCACGGCCTCCTTCGCCTGAATGGTAGATCCGCCACTGTTATAGAGATAAATGTGTCAAGCTAGCTTTGATTTTTTTCGCCCTAGTACTTTGTAACACAAATCATGAAATACCTAAAAAACCATGCCACTGATATTACCCAAATTAACACAGTGTAATCACAAGATGTCCAAGTACTGACTCTAACCTGTTGGAGTTATTTGAATTAATATTCAATGTTTTATAGACATAAATGTGTCAAGCTAGCTTCGATTTTTTTCGCCTTAGTACTTTGTAACACAAATCATGAAATACCTAAAAAACCACACCACTGATATTATCCAAATTAACATAGTGTAATCACAAGATGTCCATGTACTGACTGTAACCCGTTGGAGTTATTTGAATTAATATTCAATGTTTTATAGAAATAAATGTGTCAAGCTAGCTTCGATTTTTTCACCCTAGTACTTTGTAACACAAATCATGAAATACCTAAAAAACCACACCACTGATATTATCCAAAATAACACAGTGTACTCACATGATACTCATTTACTGACTATAACCTGTTGGAGTTATTTGAATTTATATTCGATTTTTATAATTTATTTTCGTAGTGCACGCACAGGTTTGGAAGAAGTCAAAGCGAACCTACTTTAAATGCAGCAGATTTGATCACCACGTGACATTATTAAAGGACTGTTAATCAGGAACCCTCGTGGTATAAAGTCAGCTATGAAATATATTTTTATATCTGTTCATTGAGCTACATTTTAAAGACATAAAGCCGCCCGCGCGCGTTGCTCGTGGCGATTCTACTTTTTAAAATCCTGCAGTTTTGAGCAGTACGTGATTTTATTAAGGATACGTTCAGCTGAAGACCCATCTTTGCTATAATTTTAAAAACAAATAATTCTTTTTACCGTGTTTATCATGTAAAGTCCTGCCGTGTTCGCTTCCCTCGCTTCCGTGAAAACAGCTTGAGTCCACACAGACTCCTCCTTCCGGTGCGGGTGAGTACGCGTTGTCACCCCTCTGAAACCACACCAAAAATCTGGTGCGGCGCAGCTCTGAATATCCGGTGGAGAAGGCGTAAAGTGGGTGTCTGCGACGCACATATGACGTAATATCCGACCCGTGCCGACCGGTGGAAAAGGGGCATTAGTTTCTCTAGCGGGGCTAGGGAAAGAAGGTCAATGTCGTGGTTCGAGAGTGAGCTGTTGAGATGGAACAATAATAATAATAATAATAATAAATTCAATTTATAACGCACTTTTCATTAATGAGAATCTCAAAGTGCTACAAAGTGCAACAGAATTAAATGTCAATAAAACAAGTAAAATCAATAACAGTATCAACTAAGATCAAAGATAGAATCATGAGGAGGCAGAGTATGCTTGGTTAAAAAGAAAGGTCTTCAAGCCGCTCTTAAAGTCAACCAGTGACTGTGGAGCTCTTAGGCAGTCAGGAAGAGAGTTCCACAGGCGGGGGGCAGCCACACTGAAAGCCCGGTCTCCCATTGTCCTTAATTTGGTTCTCGGAATGTGAAGTAGATGACTGTTCTGTGACCGTAGAGACCGGGTGGATGAGTATGGTGCAAGAATGTCCTTTAGATAATCTGGTGAAGTTCCGTGTAAGCATTGATGTGTAATGAGAGCAGTTTTGTACTGAATTCTGTAGGCGACAGGAAGCCAATGAAGGTTATGGAGAATGGGTGTAATATGTTCAAATTTACGAACTCTCAACAAAATCCTTGCTGCACTGTTTTGAATATATTGAAGCTTCTGAAGGTATTTACCAGGGATTCCAATAAACAGGGAGTTGCAGTAGTCGAGCCTGGAGGAGACAAAAGCATGGACGAGCTTCTCAGCATCGGAAAAAGTTAGGGATGGGCGAAGTCTGGAGATGTTTCGAAGATGGAAGAAGCAAGTTTTAAACAGAAGCTTAATGTGATTTTCAAATGTAAGATGAGAGTCCATTTTTATTCCAAGATTTGTAACAGAGGTGGAGAGGGGGATGTCTTGTCCAGAAAAGGAAATTGTTGTTATAGTAGATGTTTGTACCTGGTGAGGGGTGCCAATCAGTATGGCCTCAGTCTTGGAGCAGTTTAATTGAAGAAAGTTCTGATTCATCCATGCCCTTATTTCCTCCAGGCAGGCAGAGAGGGCAGTGAGTGAAGATGGAGATGACAATGGGGAAGATGAGGAGGCTCCAGTCCTGATGTAAAGCTGTGTATCGTCGGCATAACAGTGAAAAGAAATGTTGAACTGATTAATAATTTGACCTAAAGGCAGCATGTAAAGGGAAAACAGCAGGGGCCCCAGAACTGACCCCTGAGGGACACCACAGGAGACACAGACTGTCTGGGACGTGGCGTTGCCAAGACTAACACATTCCAGCCTATCAGAGAGGAAAGATTTGAACCAGTCCAGGACAGTGTCACAGAGACCAACCTCGGAACAACATGACTTTAGACTTCTTCTCATTGAAACCTAAGAAGTTTGAGGCCATCCAATCATGGATGTCAGCCAGGCAGTCAAGAAGGGGTTGAATAGAGCGTGAGCCTCTGTGCCTCAGGGGAAAGTAAATTTGACAATCATCGGCGTAGAAATGAAAGGCTATTTTGTGTTTGCGGAAAATAGCATCTAGTGGCAGCAGGTATAATGAGAAGAGAAGGGGACCGAGGATGGACCCCTGCGGTACCCCCCCCACTGAAGCGCTGTAGATGCTGAACTGAAATCTTTGATATTGACACAAAAGGTTCTGTCTGAGAGGTAGGACTCGAACCATTTGAGGGCAGACCCTGTGATACCCACCCACTGCTCCAGCCTAGAAATGAGGATGTTGTGGTCAATAGTGTCAAAAGCAGATGCAAGGTCCAATAGGCTCTTTGCACGTCAACTTCCGTGTTCCAGTAAATGCGGATCGCTCACATCCGGTCTATTGAACATGGCGTTTTATTCGAGGTGTTCGTGTTTGCAGGGCTTGCCCAAGCTGACGTTTAACGATGTTCATCGCGTTTGTAAGTCCTCATCCAAAGCTCCAACGAGTAAATTAGAGAAAGGCTTTAAGATGTAGGTCTCGTCTTACATCCACAAATACGAAGGTGAGTCTTACTTTGCTTCTATTTTGTGGCTAATGTTAGCTTTAGCTAATGCTAGTAGGCATTTTTACAGGTGATTTTTAGTATAAAAATGTACCAATAAAGTACCTGAACATTCTCAGTTATTCAATCGGATAATGTTTAACCTAATATTTTCTCTGATGCATGCTCAATAATCCAGGTAGAAAAATCTAAAAAAGCTAAGTCTGGTCCTCTGAGACCAGACTGACTGAGTTGACAAGACTGAGTTGAACACAGCAACTCAGACTGAGGAAGTCTTTCGGATGAAAGACGAAACGTTTCTACATTTTTTTTGCTTTGTTTTGTTTTATTTTTTGAATGTCCAGAGGACCAGACTTAGCTTTTTTAGACTAATATTTTCTATTTGTGTTCAAGTATATATTGCTTTTTTGCTGTTGATGGTGTCAAACAGAAACCAGGTAACAGGAGAAGTTGCGGTTCTTTTTGCTTCAGATCCATGAAGAAACACGACAAACCTCATAGTTTAAAAGTAGGGCAGCACTGGTAATTTGTCAGAGTTCGAGTTCAGCTGACTGTTCTGGTTCAAATTTATTATATGGCCATGTTCCATGGGTTACGTGTTATTTTATTTATTTATTTTTTGCATGCATTTTGTTAAGAGCTCAAATGGGACCGTGTTTACAGCCCCCTCCTCATTTCTTCATGACATTTTTCTCATCATAACATTAAAAGCAAGACTAGTTCCACATGTTTTGTTTTAATGTTGAATGTGAAGCAGTTTGTAATCTTTATATCTTGAAAGCTGATATACAGTATAAAGTTTCATTTACTAAACTACTTTAGATGTGAAACATTCCTAAAAAGACGAGAGCACCTCTCCTAATGTACAGTCATATTCAACGAATGTAGTATTCACAAAAGTTCATTAATTTCAATAGCTTAATTTACTAAATAAAACATTTTTTTAATTTCATTTATTTTTGTAATAAAAATGACTGAGGTTTTCTAGTCTTTATTTTTGTTGATGATTTTGCTTGCAGCTGTGAAAACACGACATCTAAGATTAGAATATCACATCAGATTAATATGGTATACAGTACTGATCAATCTCACAAACAAGCTTCATCATAAAGCATATGCTAATTTGTTGATTATGACTGTAAATGACTTCCCGTGCTGTAGACATGAGTTCCATTTGATCACAGTATTTTTCACTGTTTTAAGGAGGGCACTCCATTTCATGCCAACAATTTGAAAGAAAACCTTAACAAAAAGTTCAATACAGTACTGTATTATCTGTCAACAGGTAGTCCTCAGAGATTCTGTTCCTGTTGTAATGGGGATGTGCAGTTGTTCCTGTGTGGCTGGAACTGATATGTGCAACCATACAGTGTCTCTAGACAGCCCACTTCATGCATGACATGTTTCATTCAAGACAGTTCAGTGAGATGTCTGTGATGCAGTAAATCTTAACTAATTCTGGGTTATGTTCATTTTATTTTTACAGTTATACATATTTTTTATCTCCATTACAATTTAGATTACATTTACATTCACCCTTGATCACATGATGAAGACTGTTATAAACACAAAGTCTCTGGTTCTGGATTTCACAGGGTGTAAAACCAGGTCCAGCTGGCAAGATGGTGGCCTGTACAGGGTCGACTGTGTAAAGGAGGATTACGGTAAATAATATTGGCAATATGTAATTTTCATGTCTTGCTACCATACATATATTTTAGCGCCAAGTTAATTACATCTGTGTGATGTTTTATTCAAAGGAGTAATCTCTTCAGAGGAATGACTGGCTCTCTTCCTGACCTGTCTGTGCTTCGAGTGGCAGAGGTATACTGCGATTTGGATCCACTGGAGAAGCCACTGGTGACATCTATGGGGATGAGTATGGAGAGGCCTCTTGTGGATTCTGAATTTGGACTAGTGCAGAAAGGAAGCGTACTGTCCTATCAGCAGCCCAAACTCGTAACACGATGCATAGATTTAAATCAGCATGATCCACCCTGCCCTTCTCTTCCACTTGACACACATCATCTGTCACCAACCGAGAGTGTCTGGGTGTGCACTGAAGAGGAACCTCTTTGTGCAGCGACTACGGTAGATCCAGACATGGAGATTCAAAAAATAATCAGACAGAACTGTGACCACTTCTATTTTAACATTTACACGCAAAAGTACCTCTCATTGAGATGTGCAGCGCATAAAATATGAGGTTCTGCTTCTGTAATGTAGTCCAAAGGTTTTGCTACGTAAATAAAAATAGTAAAGTTTAATAATCTGGCCAAAAAACTATATACCCGGTACAGTATTCTATTTCAGTTAGAACTGCAGTTCAATGGTAGACGTTAACTTTTTTCTTGCACACAAAAAAAAAGTAACACGTTTCAGATGACAAAAAAGTTTACAATAGTAAACACAAAAATTATCTATTTAAAGAAAGGCATACACTATCTTAATTTTCCGTCCTACTTCAGAAATTCTTTTATTATGTCCAAGAATGGGATTTGGGACAACCACGCTTTATTTGGCCCAGTTTAATGAATGGTTGTGCCCCAAGTTTTGTTTATGAATAAGTTGTGTACTGTAGATACTATGAAATTCAGAAGAAAAAAAGGCACTTTGTTTTATAACAGTTTATCATTTGAAGAATTTGTTTGTTTTGATTTGTTTTACATAAAATAAATGAATTTCAAGTTGCACTAATGTCAGCTCTGGCCTGTAATTTAGTTTGTGTTTAGCTTGCCCGTGTTTTTTATAAAAGCAAGTGAAATGTGAAAAACAAGAAATGTTTATTTGTCTTCACATTTATTCATGAAATTTGATAACATGCAATCAGTTCATAACAATAAACATACATTTAAATGCTTCTGTGAGAACTCATTTCGTGTGGACATTGTCCATCAGAAATTCTTTCCCTTAGCCCATGCACTGACAAGAAGTTTATTTTGATAATTAACCATCAGGCAAGCGATTGTAAAAAGTTCATTAATATCTAAAAAAGCTAAGTCTGGTCCTCTGGACATTCAAAAAAGCAAAACAAAGCAAAAAAAACTAAAACTGTCTACATTTTTTTTGCTTTGTTTTGCTTTTTGAATGTCCAGAGGACCAGACTTTGCTTTTTTTTAATTAGATTTTTTTACCTGGATCATTGAGCATGCATCAGGGTAAGTTCATTAATACTTCCAACAATTGATAGCGGGATATCAATTGTTCATATCACGTTATCAACAATATTATGCGTATATACACATAATGTATATGTGTAAATACACATATATTATGTGTATATACATCTAATATATATGTGTATATATACACATATATATTATGTGTATATACACATAATATATGTGTATATACACATATACACATGTGTATATACACATATACACATGTGTATATACACATAATATACATGTGTATATGCACATAATATATATGTGCATATACATATGCCTGGAGCCTATTTCTCTCTCCTACCTAGAGAAAATTGTCACCAGTATGAAACCATCAGGTTCCCCCCTTGATGTTGTACCTCCTTGTTTTCTTAAGGAGGTATTTTCTACAGTTGGCTCTTTTGTTCTAAATTTGATCAATAGCAGCTTAATGTTTAGCGTGGTGCCAGGCAATTTTAGACATGCTGTGGTTCAGCCATTATTAAAAAACCTGGCCTTGATCCTACTTCTTTGTCCAACTTTAGGCCAATTTCAAAGTTACCTTTTATTTCAAAAATATTGGAAAAAGTTGTTTACACCCAGCTGAAGGACTTTTTGGATGAATTTAAAATTTTGGAGGTCTTCCAGTCTGGTTTTAAAACCTACCATAGCACTGAATCTGCTCTTTTAAGGGTTTTTAATGATATATTTTTATCGCTGGATTCTGGAAACTGTGTTTTACTTGTGCTTTTAGATTTAACAGCTGCTTTTGACACAGTCGACCATGAAATTCTTATCGCCAGATTGGAGCAATGGGTGGGCATCACTGGCTCAGCTCTGCAGTGGTTTAGGTCCTACCTTTCAAATCGAAGTTTCAGTGTGAAGATTGATAATTTTACCTCTGCATCTGCTGCCCTCCCCTGGGGTGTACCCCAGGGATCTATCCTTGGTCCTCTGCTCTTCTCACTTTACCTTCTGCCACTCGGTTCTATTTTCAGAAAACATGGTGTGCAGTTTCATTTGTATGCGGATGACTGTCAAGTCTATTTTCCTATAAAACAAAATGGCTCCACGCAGTCTCTTTTGGACTGTCTTGGTGACATTAGAGGGTGGATGGCGCTTAATTTCCTTCATTTTAATGATAAAAAGACCGAGGTTATGGTCTTTAAATCTAGTGCTCCTGACAGTCCCACCACTTTTGATTTTTCCTCTTTGGCCCCATATGAAAAGTCGATTGTGACAAATCTAGGAGTGAAAATTGACCCCTGCCTGAAACTGGACTGTCACATCAACAGCATGGTTAAGTCCTCGTTCTTTCATTTGAGGCGCCTGTCAAAAATCAAGCCCCTCCTTTCTAGACGCCACTTAGAGACCGTAATCCACGCTTTTATTACTTCACGCCTGGATTATTGTAACTCTCTTCTGATTGGAGTAAATAAGGCCTCGCTTTCTCGGTTGCAGCTGGTACAAAATGCTGCTGCACGATTTTTGACTGGTACAGGCAGACGTGAGCACATCACTCCAGTCTTAATGTCCCTTCATTGGCTTCCTGTCCAGTTTCGAATCCATTTTAAAGTTTTATTGTTTGTTTTTAAGTCTTTGAACGGTTTTAGTCCCTCTTATCTGTCTGAACTGCTTCAGCTTTATGTGCCATCACGTGCTCTCAGATCCGCTGACCAGATGCTTTTAGCAGTCCCAAAAACCTTTTATAAGACCAGAGGAGACAGAGCATTTTCAGCTCTGGCTCCTAAATTGTGGAACGAGCTGCCACTGAAGGTCAGGCAGGCCCCATCAATATCTGTTTTTAAAACTCGTTTAAAAACACATATGTTTTCATTGGCTTTTAAACCAGAATGAGTTCACATCTCTGTTTTAATGTTGTATTATTTTACTTGTGATGTTCCGATATTTATATGATTGAGATTGATTGTTTTTATTGTTTTGTGCTTGTTTTTATTTTTGTACAGCACTTCGGACGGCTGCTGCTGTATTTTTAAGTGCTTTATAAATAAACTGGTATGGTATGGTATGGTATGTGTATATACACATATATATTATGTGTATATGCACATATATATGTGTATATACACATATATTATGTGTATATACACATAATATATATGTGTGTATATACACATATATATTATGTGTGTATACACAAAATATATATATATATATATATATATATGTGTATATACACATATATATTATGTGTATATACACATATATATTATGTGTATATACACATATATATTATGTGCATATACACATATATATTATGTGTATATGCAATCCCTTCGGATTGCACGCTCAATGTGAACTCGCACACGTGCGATTTTCTGTGTCTGGAGGATCATCCGTGGAAACTTAAAAGAATCCGAAAAAAAAAAATCCGGAAAACAAAAAAAAAGAAAAATCTGTGGAAACAAAAGACCATTACACCAGCATGCTTAGGGACACAACAGTGTTCGTGATAATGTTTAACGTGCTTCTGAAACACGAGTTTATCTTTCCCAGCTGTCATAGTTCCTCAAAGTGGAAGCTAGCGATCCGCATACCGCTCAGGTGGATGTGACGTCAGCGCGCCGTAGGTGCAAATAGCCTATAAGACAAGCAGCACAGAATCACTAGCGTCTGTGGCTGTGAAAATGGTAAATGGAGCTTACTTATATAGTGCTTTCCAGCCCCATTTGAGGGGCCCCAAAGCGCTTCACAGTACCAACCATCCACCCATTCATACACACATTCATACACCGGTAGCGGTAGACAGCCTTGCTGCCTGTCCTACCGGGAGCAACTCGGGGTTAAGTGTCTTGCCCAGGGACACAACGAGGTATGCCGTGACCGGGGATCAAACCCGAGACCTTCTGGTCCTGAGCCGGCTGCCCTGCCTCTATACCATCTACACCATTAAAGATCTTCAGTAGAGCAGTTTCGGCACTATGGAGAGATTTGAAGCCAGATTGGAACAACTCTAGGATGGCGTGGTTGTCCAAGAAACATTTCAGCTGAGACTCAACAATTTTTTCCAGTAGTTTGGAAATGAATGGGAGTCTGGAGACAGGCCGGAAGTTGGATACCACTGAAGGGTCAAGATTAGGTTTTTTCAGGAGAGGCTGGATAGCAGCATGTTTAAAGGTTTTTGGGACCACACCTGAGGATAAACTGCTGTTCACAATAGTGAGAATAGAAGGACCCAGTGTAGGAAAAACCTCCTTTAGTTGTCGAGGGGGGACCACATCAAAGGGGGAACCAGATGGCTTCATGCTCCACATGACCTGCTCCAGAGAAGACAGAGAGATGGGCTCAAATTGGTCAAACACAGCTACACACTGAGATGGGACGGATGGAACATGAGCTGGTGGAGAAATGAGTGCCCGGGTGTTCACAACTTTTTCTAAAAAGAAATGGTGGACATTTTCACACAGTTCAGTTGAGGCTTCCAGAGGTGAAGGCTCACTGAGGTGTAGAACTGTGTTCAGGGTGGAGAAAATAACTCGGGGGTTGTGGGAGTTGGAGACAATTATATCAGAAAATAATTTGGTTTTAGCAGCTTTAACAGTTTTCTGATAGAGACGTCAGCTCTCCCTTAATATCTGAAACAAAACCTGCAGCCTGTCCTTCCTCCACTTGCGTTCAAATCTGCGACACTGCTGTCTGACGGCTCGAGTGACGTCATTCAGCCAGGGCTCTGATTTAAGTTTTGTATTTCTGATTTTAAGGGGAGCAACACGGTCCAGAACATTTAAACAGACTGAGTCAAACTGAGAGGTTAGCTCCTCGATGGAAGGACACACCAGGAGCTGTTCAATCCTCTCAGAGTTAACAGCTTCATTAAAACGAGCAACAGTGAAAGGGTTAACGGCATGAGTTATACGTGCAGAAGCGCACGGTTTAGCAGTAGGACGGGGGGGGTGAAGTCAAACAATACAGGCATGTGATCAGAAAAAACATTGTCACCAATTACCAGGTTCGACACAGAGACATCACGTGTTAAAACGAGATCCAGCGTGTTACCGTGTTCTTGGGTTGGACCGTTTACCTGCTGAATTACTCCCGGTAGGTCTGGATGGCGCCTTGCAAGGCAGGCTACCACTACCGGTGTATGAATGTCTGAATGAATGGGTGGATGGTTGGTATTGTAAAGCGCTTTGGGGCTCCTCACAGGGGGCTGGAAAGCGCTATATAAATAAGCTCCATTTACCATTCACCATTTGAATTAAATTAAAATAGTCCAATAGATATAGAAAGTCCTTCACTAAAGGCTTCTCCTGACAAAACACAGGGATATTAAAGTCACCAAATAAAATTAAGTGTGTGTAACTCTGTGAGATATCAGCCAAAAAGTCAGAGAATTCATTGATGAAGTCCTTGGACCTCGGGGGTCGGTAGACAAGCGTACACAGAACCGGAGGGGAGTTTCCGAGTTCAAAGACGCTTGGCTCAAAGCTGGAGCGGGAAACGGAAATGGCCAACTGTTTACAGGCAAAGTTTTGTTTAAAAACTGTTAATAAACCACCCCCACGCCGGCCTGATGGCCGTGTGGCATTAAAACACAGACAGTCCGGAGGTAATAATTCCTCCAAAGCACTGGACTCACCATCTGATAGCCAAGATTCCGTGATGTGAAGAAAATCCAACTCCTCATCTTTGAAAAAGTTGTTGAGGATAAAAGTTTTGTTTGAAACAGACCTTGCGTTGATTAAACCCATCTTGATGGGGTCAGACACAGCCGTGGTAGTGGAGGGAGAGCGCTTCAGCGGGCGCATAATTTGAAGAGCCGCACCTCCATGTCGGCTTGCGCGGGTAAACAAATCCATTTGTTTATATGGACTGCGCGCACGGGTAGCTGTCCAGCAGCCAGGCCGCTTGGGCACCACGGGTCAGAGGAGAGATGAACATATCCAGAGCGAGCCCCAACTTTCTTGGCAGAATAATCCATGCGGTTTCTCAGTTTCACCAACACACCCGCACGCTTCCCACGACGTCTGCGGCGTTTCTTCCCGGGAGCAAGGCCAGAGTCACGCAGAAGGAATGCAGGAATCTCAGACAGAACCGGTGGAGGAGAGTTCTGACCGCTGTACAAAAACTCCGCAGGCGTTTCAGCAGATGTACAGAACTCCAAAAGTGCCTGACGATCATAGTGCAAATATGATCCGGTATACTGCACAAATTATTGTAAAAATAACAAAAATAGAAAAAAAGCAGAGAGCAAGAGACGGCAAGCCCTACACACCGGCTCTATCTTGGGTGCCTAGGGCAAAGCCAGAACATGTGACTGAGATCAGCAGGGCTGTGCCCACACCTAACAAAAGATAGTTTTGATTATTTGGGTGTTTGTGTAACATATGACTACAAGTGTTTGTTTAACAAAAATTTCACTAAGGTACTGAATAAATGGTAAATGGAGCTTATTTATATAGCGCTTTCCAGCCCCCTATGAGGGGCCCCAAAGCGCTTTACAATACCAACCATCCACCCATTCATACACACGTTCATACACCGGTAGCCGCAGACTGCCATGCAAGGCGCTTTCCAGTCCTGCCGGGAGCAACTCGGGGTTAAGTGTCTTGCCCAAGGACACAACGACACATGGTGTGGGGAACCAGGATTCGAACCGCCAACCTTCCGATCGGGGACGACTGCCATTACCACTATGCCACGCCCGCCCGTACAATAAGGCTAGATTAGATATGGAGAAGTGGTCAAAACTCCCTCTGTCTCTTGTAGGAAGAATAAACTCAGTCAAAATGACAATTATGCCAAGGTTCTTATATCTGTTTCAAACCATACCAGTCTTTATTCCCAAGAAGTTCTTCAAAGAATTAAATAAATATATATCTGTGTTCATCTGGAATAAAAACATCCCGAGAATTAGAAAGGAATATATCGAGAGAAAGAGAGAGGAAGGTGGACTATCCCTACCGAACTTCCTTTACTATTACTGGGCAACCAATATCCATACGTTTTTATACTGGTTTAAGGATCAGTCAGATGCTGAATCTCCAGTTTGGGTCCACCTGGAACAACATTCTAGCAATCCAGTTTTGCTTAGCTCATTAATATGTAGCCCTTTACCATTGAGTAATGCCATTGGACAAATAATCCAGTTGTTGGGGGCTCTCTGAAGATATGGTCCCAATTTAGGACTAATTTTAAATGTAGAAAAGCACTCAATGCATCTCCTGTGCGATGCAATGTTCAGTTCTCCCCATCCTTGATAGATCCATCCTTTCAGAAGTGGCACGAGAGAGGCATAACTTGCATAAAGGACCTTTTTGAAAGAGGCCAATTTATTTCTTTTGAACAGCTACAAAGGGACTTTGGTGTCCCTCAGGCTGACTTCTTCAGGTATCTCCAAGTACGAAGTTACGTGAAAGCTAATTTCTCATTAACGCTGCCTCGCATAATGTGGATTGATGAATGTTTGGATATGAATCCGACTGATAAGGGCTTAGTATCAGCTATATATGGGAAAATTCAGAATGCTGCATCCCCATCACTTAGACATCTGAAAGAATTGTGGGAAGAAGAGTTAGGGGAACTATTTACTGATACAGCCTGGCAGGTTGCAATCTCAAGAATCCGCTCCTCTTCAATTTGCATTAGACATAGCCTGCTACAGTTTAAGGTGCTGCACAAATTGTACTTGTCCCCTAATAAACTAGTGAGAATGTATCATGACATGGACCCATCTTGTGTTAGGTGTGGGCACAGCCCTGCTGATCTCAGAGTCAGAGAGTCAGAGAGTATTGTCATTTGCACCGCATGTGGTACATGTGATGAAAACGAGATTATGTACACAGGGTCCCAGTTACATCCAACAACAAATGCAAGAGAAAAACTGTAATAACATCTAGGATTAACTAAGAAAAACATCAACTAGTAATACACTAAGCCCTAATGTAATAGAAAAACATCATTATAAACAGCAGCACGAACACGAGTCTGTGTGAGCAGATGGTCACAAATGAACACAGCAACAAGAAAACAGATCAGCATCAGCATGATGTGATATTTTGCAGTGATTATTCGTGTTGATTATTTATTCATGAGTCAGGGAAAGGGGTGTGGTCGTGAGGGAAAGGGGTGTGGTCGTGAGGGAAAGGGGTGTGGTCGTGAGATGGAGTGAGTCGCACTTGCCAGTGCTCCGGGTAAAATTAATTTTTTAGTGCCACCAAGCCCTCTTTATGTAATATTTTTTGCCTATCATCACGCACACAACTTCTATCAAGCATCTCTTTTGAAGATTTTAAATTAAAAA
>JBBPBX010022460.1:0-10152 GCA_038048925.1 Garcialebias charrua
ACCTTCATTGGCTTCCTGTCACCTACAGAATTCAGTACAAAACTGCTCTCATTACACATCAATGCTTACACGGAACTTCACCAGATTATCTGAAGGATATTCTTATTCCATACTCATCCACCCGGTCTCTGCGGTCACAGAACAGTAATCTCCTTCACATTCCGAGAACCAAATTAAGGACCATGGGAGACCGGGCTTTCAGTGTGGCTGCCCCCCGCCTGTGGAACTCTCTTCCTGACTGTCTGAGAGCCCCACAGTCTGTGGTTGACTTTAAGAGCGGCTTGAAGACCTTTCTTTTCAACCGAGCATACTCTGCCTCCTCATGATTCTACTTTTGATCTTAGTTGATACTGTTATTGATTTTATTTGTTTTATTACTTGTTTTATTGACATTTAATTTCTGTTGCACTTTGTAGCACTTTGAGATTTTCATTAATGAAAAGTGCGTTATAAATTAAATTCATTATTATTATTATTATTATTATTATTATTATGTACAGGTAGTCCCCGACTTATGAACGAGTTCCGTTCCTACGCACCATTCGTAACACGAAATCGCCATAAGTCGGAGTAGGCTACATACATTTTTTTTTATTAATAAATGTACAGTACTGTACATTTGCCAAGCACTTAGCCTATCCTAACACAGTTTTTAAAGACGAAGGAGTGAGTTGAATTGTCTCCCTTTCACATAAAGGAAGCTAGCTCCCTTTATGTGAATGGAGCCTGCTAGGGAGGAGGGAGACAATTCAACTCACTCCTTCATCTTTAAAAACTTTGTTAGGATAGGCTAAGTGCTTGGTAACAGTACAGTACTGTACATTTATTTTTTAAATAAAAATGTTTTTTTTTTAAATGAGATAAGATAGATAATGAGCAAGTCCGAAACGTCATAAGTCGAGGGTGTCGTAGGTCGAGGACTACCTGTATACTTAAATGGGTAAGTACATGGAGTCCTCGACTTACGGCAACTCGGACATACGAACGTATCATAATTAATACAAATATGAAATAAATTTTTTTTTGTGTGAGTGTGTGTTTATATGTTCTTAATTTCATGTGTACAACACTTTGTTGCAGCTGTGGTTGTTTTAAATGACTTTATAAAGTATAATTATTATTATTATGTTTTATTATAATTTTAAGCCTATTTGCGCAGTTTCCGGAAATTCCGCCTCCGCCATTTTGCGGTTACCTTCAGTTAGTTCCAGCCTGCTTTGGAAAACTGTGTGTCCGATAAGAGGTTGCCTCATACGGATAAATGAGCTGGAAATGCTCGGTGAACTCTGTGGACGTCTCAGGCCCGGAGCAGCAGCCGCCGATCGCTCCGCTGCATCCCACCACGCTGGCCGATGGGATGAGCTAATGCTAACACGTAGCTAATGGCGGAACTAACTCCCCACCGGTACTTGCACCAGCCGACGGGCCGCGGAGAGGCCATCTGCGACCGGGAGCTCGCCTTGATGTCCGCTGGGCAGCCTAAGATGTCGGAGGACACCGAGCTAACAGAGAAGCTAACATGCTAAAACTCGGAGAAACCGCGCCGACAGCCTTTTTGGATGGGCTAACGAGTGCAGCTAATAGCACCTCACTATTGGGCGCCACTTGTTTTGGATGGACGGACACCGCAGAGAAACGGCTTTCAGTAAGTTATGAACTCTTTCTGGCTCCAAATGTATGGAGTTAACACGCTAACAGTCCTTCCTGTTAACAGTTTGGACCGCGTGGAGCAGCATGAAGGTGCGGAGCTGGACGTGCAAGGAGCTAACATGCT
Organism: Garcialebias charrua; assembly: GCA_038048925.1. Classification (NCBI taxonomy): domain Eukaryota; kingdom Metazoa; phylum Chordata; class Actinopteri; order Cyprinodontiformes; family Rivulidae; genus Garcialebias; species Garcialebias charrua. The sequence continues at coordinate 1,775 of JBBPBX010022460.1, forward strand.
AAAAGACGGAGACAGGCTTGAGCTGCTCAAAGTAAGAAATTAATATTTTTTATTTATCAAAATGCACTGTACTGTATGTTTTTTGATGTACTACACTGTGTTAGGATAGGCGAAGTGCTTGGTAACTGTACAGTAACATACAGTACATATATGTGTATCAGTGGCGGCGGCTGGTTTGTGGTCCCCGACTTACGTCAAAATCGGGTTACGAACAACCCGTAGGTCCGGAACTCGTTCGTAAGTCGAGGACTTCCTGTACTGGTATTGGCCAGGATTCTCTTGCAAAAGAGATGTGTAATCTCAATGGGATTTTCCTAGTGAAATCAATGGGGGGAGTATACGTAATCATGAATGTATTACTCCCTACCACCTTGTGCATGTGCAAATTGTCTTTTTTAATTTGTGTATTCTGCCCTTTTTTTAAATTAATATTTCACATGTATTTTTTTCTCTGTATACTGTAATTAGAAAATGCTGGATGCCTCAAATTTCCCCACTGGGATTAATGAAGTAATTATTCAGACCCAACATTAAATCTTCTTTGTGTGTGGATCGGTTTTCAATATTGAAATATTTATTAAAATTTATATTTGTGGAAATTTGGTTGTTTATCACCAAGAAAAAAAAGCTAGTTTATTTTATTTTTTTGTCTAGAGTATTGCCAAACTTTAGTGATGTGAAACAATGCGAATGTTCAAAGAAAATTACGAGAATTATTATAAGAGGGATGATTTCTGAAGACAAACCTGTTACGGAACTGTTAAATTAATTGTAGATTTAGGAAAATTGTGTTATTTTATAGTTTTCAGGATTGATAGATGGTGCCTTATTTTAAGCTATTTTCAATTACGATACACATAAATATAAATGTTCACTTTTTGCAAGGCAGCCTGTTATTACAACCTATTTTGCAACACAGGTCACAAATATTTAACCATCAGAAGGTCTAATGTGGGGGAAAAAATCAGCCACAAATTTATTTAGCTTGTTATTCTTTTGGTGTCGTCCAACACAACCGTTCCAAATCCTAAAAATGCCTTTGTCAATTTATTTTAAACGTTTCCGTAACTTTGCGGTAACATTACTGCCGTCAAGTGTTCTTTACTAGGGGAAACCAACCACATAGAAATCCCATTATAAATATCTTTTCTGTTCCCCTAATGATTTTAAATAATGCAGTTCTTTAGTAAATTAATTTTACCCATCACTATAATTTACTTTAAATCTCCCACCTTTCCCGTCCGTCAGCCCTCTTACCTGCACAACTCACTACCGGGTCTTACCTGTTGTAGAAAGCTCTAGAGCGACCGGAGTTTGGAAAAATTGGTTTCAGCTGCTTCCTTTTATTTTGACAATCTGACAGAAGGAGCTACTTCCTGGGTAGTTTTTTAAGTCTCACCAAACAGCCTTTTTGTGCGCTTTTGTACCGTAAACCTGCCGCAGACTGCTTATGTGTAGACGTCTCAAACCGATGAGCTTTCGGCTACTCAGCGCAGGGCCAAGGTTAAGACACACTGCTGCCATCTTGATCAGGTTTCTGCAGATATTTTTAATTTATACAGCATTACCATTACAGGTGGTCCCCGACTTACGAGCGCATCGACATACGAAGTTCCGGACTTACGAGCTGACTAACGAACAGTAAAGTTGTACAGAACATACAGCACTGGTATGTGTTTTTAGATGAAAGTGTGTTAGCTAACAGTTTGTAAACAAGTTTCTGAGCATGTTTATGAACTAGTACGTTTGTGTTGAAAAACGAGTGTTCATAGTAGCGCTAGCATAAATTTTCTGACTCACGACAGAAAATCCGGACTTACGAGCAACACGTGTTTCGTGTTCCGACGTACGAATTTTCGTCTTACGAGCGACTCGTAGGAACGGAACTCGCTCGTAAGTCGGGGACCACCTGTATTTTCACATTATGTACAATTTTCATGGGTGTCTAAAAGCCAAAAATAGTAGCTAGCTTTAGCACTTCCTGTGGGAACGTGTCCACCAAACTGACTGCGTAAGGAGTAACTGATGATGTACGGTATTTATATTTCAAAAGGCAGTACCAAAGAATCGTTCTAAGACGGCATTGACCATGGCGGTTAGCTCATCCATCAAATCAGAATCAAGTGTAATTGTTTAATTGTAATAATCAATAGTTTCTCAAACATACGGCTGTTTGAAGAGCTTCCTAGAACAGTAAAGTACAGTAGTTGCTGCAGCAGCGTTTATGCAACTCACCACCGGTTGAAGTGGCACGAACAGCCCCTCATAGCATATTTTTAAACAGCTGCTCTGCAGCAGCAACAGGAAATGACATAAAAATAAATAATGCAGAGGAGCTTTCCTGTAGCAGTCTCTGGCCTTCTAATGTTGTGGTAAAATACTTTACAGCGAAGAAGCACGCAGCGCTAGACTTTACTCGTAAGACGTCCCATCAACGAAAAGCGGCGAGCTTCTGGATCCGCCTAAAAAAACAACTCACCAGTGTCACTAAAACTAGTGTTTTTCTTTACAATTTGATTTTTTTTTGTTGGGTGTAAATGGGATCCTGTGTACACAGTTTCATTCCACCTCGTGTACCACATGTGATGTGAACGACAAAAATCCTTGTATCCTTGAAAATAGACTTTAGTGATGAAACAGAAGCCGGACAAAAAAAAAAAAAGGAGCCATTTTAATTTCTTTATTTCAATAATTTTTACACTATCGTGCTGCAACCAAAGAACCATCCGACTAAACATAAAGTAGCGCAAATTATATGCAAAAAGAATACATCTATAAAGATTATATTTGTAACTTTGAGGGTCTTAAAGGTAAACTGTGATGAACTGCGCCCTCTTGTGGCTGGTCTGTGAATGTACAGGTCCATCGAAAACCAACTCTGCTGCAGTCCTCCACCAACCCTCAAAAAATAAAAATCCGATGAGGAAAAAGCAGTTCAAGTGTATTTAATACATTTCATTTCAAACTTTTAAAACCTTAAAAATGACGGAGTCAAGATAAGGCCAAGTTCAGATGAAGAGTCTGCTCCGGCGAAAGTGCTTTTTGTTCCGTTTTTAAACCGTCCGTTAATCAAATGAGGGGATTTCCAGATTAGGATTTGTTTTTGTTTTTACTCAGTAGAAACATTCAGTTTATTAAGAGACGTGTTTTTTTGCGTTGAGTTAATTACGAATGATGAACAGGCGTGCTGAAACCTCGAAAAATCTTAAAGCAAGTGAAGGAAAACGGTTTAGAAAGTGCAATCTAATGTACTTCTACGTGAAATAAAATGTCCTTTATCAGGGAGGAGTACACCCGAATGTAATAATTTATAGAACATTTATTTCTTATATATATATATATATTTATATATACTGTATATATATATATTTATAAGATTGATGATTTTAAGTCTAGACGCTTTACGATCGCTGCGCTAGTTTCGCTAACGAAAATCTCGGTGAATGAGAGTAATGTTCGTGTTCGAGCAAAAACTGTAAAAAAAAAAAACAGAACGTCTTACAAAAATACTCAACTTCAGTAACCGCAACGTTACATTGTTAAGGTGAAACATCACGCTAGGGTGAAAAGTACATATTTTTTTTATTTTTTTAAATTATTTTAAAGTTTTTTGGTAAAATGTCGTCTGTACAATATTTTTTTTACCCTACAACACAAGCAACTCTAGAACTTCGCTCAACGTTTTGACGCCGTAGTCCGTTTTGTTCCTCGGCGGAAAGGCAAAAGCTGATCTGTCAATTGGCGTTGGTGGGGGAGGGGTGGACTTTTAGGCCCCGCCCCCTTCCTCCGATCGCGCCGACAACTTTGACCGCGCGGAACGAGGAGCAGCTGGATAAATTACATTCGGTTTTAAAAAATGAAAATAGCTAACGACATTCGGACCGACGAGTGACAACGAAACGGGACGGCGAGCGGCGGTGGATTGTCGATGTTCGCCGAGCACCGTGAAATCACATCCAGATCTGATTTTTTATTTTTTATTTTTATTTTCATGGAGCTAATATGAAGGTAAAACTTTTGTTTTTACATTAAAAATGAATCAAAATGCATAAAACAGGATGTTTTCTATCTTGGCTTAAAGTCTACTGATTGTTGGTGGGGGGAGGGGGTCAAACACACCTTAACAAAATAATTTAAATAAAGTTTTAAGAACCTTGAATGTGAACTTTCAAAATAAAAGACATTTTACAATACATCACACAGTTATAAAATGTTTTTTCTCACCTTCCTCGTGTAAACCAACTTATAAAGAGACAGTTCAGGTCTTCGGTTTGAGTTCAGGTAAGGTTATGAACTGTTAATATCTTACCTGTTGCAGATAGCTTTTTGCTTACCCTTATTATAAATAATTCTATTAATTCTGCCTGGATTAATGAGCTTAAAACAACATCACATCATCTGCGTAATGTTTGTTGCATATTTGTGTGTTTTAATTTAACACGATCGCCATGTTTGGTAAAAATATAACTCCCGTTAGCTTAAGGACAGTTGGGTCAGGTATGAAGTACGACTCAAACGAAGTTAATCTTTGTCCACGGGTCCCAACATGAAACTTGGATTTAAAAACTTTTTGGCTGGACTTTTAAACCAGAGAGTATCGCTAAATAAAACTTATCAAGAACCACTAAAACCTACTTCAAGTATTTCTTTAAAGACAACACAACTCATTAGTTGTTTTAAAAGCTACTACGTTGAAAAAAAAATGTACTAACCATTTCTTTGGAACGTTTAAGCTAGCAGGCTAACACGCTGCTAGCTTACATGTTTTTCTCTTTGTATTGTTTTGTCACATACTGTATTTGTGTAACACTGAGAAGAAAAACGACTAAACTAACCTTTCTATGGTAGTTATTGACATAAATATTAATTTCCACGTTTGTTTTGGGTGAAAGCAGCAAAGGACCACTGGAGAGGGACTAAAGGAACGCGTGTGGCCCCCGAGCCGCAGGTTGTGGACCAAATGTATTTTAGACAAAAAGGTGCTATAATCTTTTTCTAATTTTCTCAAAAGTAATATTTAAAATTGTGAATTTCACTAACCTTATTTTTTATTTTAGTAAGACCTAATTTTTCCCAATGACGAGCTAATGGCTAGTCCAAACACTATTTTTTTCCTGTTGAGAAGCTAACAGCTAGTCTGAACGCCAATTGTTCCCGTTGACGAGCAAACGGCTAGTCTGAATGCTAATTGTTCCCGTTGACGAACTAACGGCTAGTCTGAACGCTAATTTTTCCCGTTGATGAGCTAATGGCTAGTCTGAACGCTAATTGTTCCCGTTGACGAACTAACGGTTAGTCTGAACGCTAATTGTTCCCGTTGACGAGCCAACGGCTAACCTGAACGCTAATTGTTCCTGTTGTCGAGCTAACGGCTAACCTGAACGCTAATTGTTCCCGTTGACGAACTAACGGATAGTCTGAACGCTAATTGTTCCCGTTGTTGAGCTAACGGCTAACCTGAATGCTAATTGTTCCCATTGACGAACTAACGGATAGTCTGAACGCTAATTGTTCCCGTTGTCGAGCTAACGGCTAACCTGAACGCGACGAACGCTGATTGACGGCGACGAACTGCGGTGAAATTGTTGCAATTACGGTTATTTTAGGACCGTGAAACTCCACTGTTGGTTTTGGTCCCGCTCGGACTAGCCATTAGCTCGTTGAGGATATCCACGACAGGTAAGATATTTGTCGCTCACAACCCTTTCCACAAAACCACTTCATAAGATCTGAAGAGACATCGGTAAAAACACCAAACATTCCACAAAGATTGATTCATCCGTTCGTTCAGTTTCTTTAAAGTCACTTTGTGATGTTAAAGAGCCATTCAGCGGTTCCGGTACCCAGGTCCGTAAGGTTCTGACAACCGGCGCGTCGCGCACGGGACATGGACGAGCCTTGTTGTTCTTTTTTTTTCTTTCCAGGCACTTCTACAGTTTTTTTTTCTCTAAAATGGAACAGGATTATCGGTGAGAGCAGGGAACCGACGGTCGCTGGTAGCACTCCAGTCCAGGTTCAAGTCTTCGTTTTTGCTTGACGGGTGTCGTCAAACGCACCTCGTTGGCGTTTAGGTTTAGCACTTCCTTTAAAAGTAATCTTGAAAAAAAAAAACAATAACATGCCGTCGCTTCAAAGTCGCAGTCTGCCGGCAGACCGTGGGTTTTCCTGATGCGAGCATTCGGGAAGCTCGTTGAGCCGCCCCGGTCTTCTCCTGCTCCGACTGATCCCACGTCAAATAAAGGGCGATGGCGGTGGGGAGTAATTTAGAGGGGCGTTGAGTGGTGGCTGCACGTTTGGCGAGGAGGAGGAGCTTCGTTATACCAGCGTCGGGTAGTGTCGTGAAGAAGAGCCGGAACGGTTCAGATGAAAACCCCGACTGCGCGGTCGTGTTCTGGTTTCCTTCCTCTTGGGTCCAAACCATACATCCGCCTCCAACCGGAGACGATCCGTGGTCTCTATGGTGCTAGTTCTGAACTGTACACAAGAATATTGATGATGTCATCATGTTTTTGAGCAACACGTACACTATATCTCTCTTTTTGTTTTGTTTTGTTGTTTTTCCCGGTGACACCGACACTGCAGCTCTAACGGTAGAAGTGGAGTGTTGCGCTCTTAGCATGCGGGTTGCTGCACCTCTGCGGGCGAGGCCAGGTAGTATTTACAGAAGGGCTGTTGGGGGTTTCCCAGCGCAGCTTCGAGACACTCCGCTCCCTTCCGGACGCTCACTTCAGGATGATCTGCGGGACGGGGAGCACAGGAAGAGACAAGAGTTTAGTTTCACCTGAAAAAAAAAACGAAGCGTTGACGAGCTACGTCGAATCACGAAGGAGAGAAACTGGACTTTAAATTAGGGATGGGGCCGATCCGATCCAGTATCGGTATCGGCATCCGATACCAGCATAATTTAAGTATCGGATTTTCCGATCCAATTGGCCGATATTTCCGATCCGGCTTCAAAGAGCACTTGTGTTCCACCATATTCTGTGACTGCCGTCTTAACATTGTGTGAGTTAAACCCAATGAAGACACTCTGGGCCTCACAACAAGAAACACCCAAACTTTAATAGCACACAAGAGGCAGGTCTATATCACAGACGTCCTTCTCACTCGTGGTGCAGCTGGAAAACTGAAAAACCGCTAAACATTATGGGAAAGACAACACAGTCCACTCCCCTTAACCACTACGGGAGTGGATTTTGTTGTCTTTCCCATAATGCTTAGCGGTATTTTAGTTTTCCAGCTGCACCATGAGTGAGAAGGACAACTGAAAAACTGCTAAGCATTATGGGAAAGACAACAGTCCACTCCCCTTAACCACTACGGGAGTGGATTTTGTTGTCTTTCCCATTAAGGGCGGCCGTGGCGTAGTGGTAATGGCAGTCATCCCCCGATCGGAAGGTTGGAGGTTCGAATCCCGGTTCCCCACACCATGTGTCGTTGTGTCCCTGGGCAAGACACTTAACCCTGAGTTGCTCCCGGTAGGACTGGAAGGCGCCTTGCATGGCAGTCGCCGCTACCGGTGTATGAATGGGTGGATGGTTGGTATTGTAAAGTGCTTTGGGGCTCCTCACAGGGGGCTGGAAAGCGCTATATATAAATAAGCTCCATTTACCATTATGCTTAGCGGGTATTTATTTTTCCAGCTGCACCATGAGTGAGAAGGACAACTGATAAACTGCTAAGCATTATGGGAAAGACAACACAGCCCACTCCCCTTAACCACTACAGGAGTGGATTTTGTTGTCTTTCCCATAATGCTTAGCGGTATTTTAGTTTTCCAGCTGCACCATGAGTGAGAAGGGCGTCTGTGTTATAGACCTGCCTCTTGTGTGCTGTTAAAGTTTGGGTTTCCTGTTGTAAGGCCCAGAGTGTCTTCATTGGGTTTAACTCACACAATGTTAAGACAGTAGTCTCAGTTCAAAATGTTCATTATTACAGCCTCATATACCTGAACTGTATCGGATCAGAAAGTATCGGTATCGGTCGATAACCAGATTTAAGTATCGGATCGGAAGTAAGAAATGTGCATCGGTGCATCCCTACTTTAAATTTGGCAAAAAAAAAAATCAGAGAAACGTTTGCTAAACGTCACGTCTGTGGTTTTAGACACACGGAGACCTTGGCTTAAAGGGATCGCATGGACATTCTGAAGGGGGCGCTTTGCAGAACGGTAACATCTTACCTGCTGCAGATGTCTTGGTGGAGAAAAACAATTTAAAGCTGATGTTGTCCTAAAACAACCATGAAGGTTTATGACGTTAACATTTCATAAATTTTTTTTGTTTCTGTCCATTTTGTTCCACAGATCAGGGTCTTGTCCTCAGTAATGAGTGTGTTGCTTCGGTCAGTAGTGGTGAAGGAAGATTACTGGTTGCGTG
>JBBPBX010022460.1:15504-32139 GCA_038048925.1 Garcialebias charrua
TTTACGCCGGACGCCTTTCCTAACGCAACCTGGGCTCGAACCCACAGACTCATGATTGCGGCACCGACCACAGAGCTACCGCCCTCCCGATCTTTACTATTCCTCACACGGGGCTGCAGAGTTCAGCGTTTTACTTTTCATTAGAATCGGTATATACTACAGGTAGTCCTCGACTTAAGACGGAGTTCCTTTCCCACACTCCGTCGTAACTCGAATTTCGACGTAACTCTAAACATACGTCCAAACTGCACCTTATACGTACAATATACTGTATTTTACCAAGCACTTAGCCTATCCTAACACAGTACCCTACATAATTATCAAAAAACACATACATTTCAGAGCTATAATGAAGTGAAAAAAATAGTTAATTTCCTACTCTGGACTGCTGGTGAAACCATTTTCTCTGTTCCTCCCTCCCTCCTCCAGATTCTCCATTTGTTTACGTTGTAAAACCACCATCCATAAAACAGCTACCGTATTTTCCGCACTATAGGTCGCGGTTTTTTGCCTAATTTGCATGCCCTGCGACCTATAGAGAGGTGAGACCTGTTTATGGATTTTAGACCAATTTTTGGCTCAGATATGACCAATTTTCATTTTGGCAAAAAATGGTGCAGTACCACTTTTGTCCGCTAGGGGACACTTCCAGAGAGTCCACCGACCGTTTCCACCTCATGTGTCCGAAAAACGCCTCCTCTGCTCGGACTGACTCTGTCGCTGCCCGGCCTCCTGCTCTGGAGGTAACTACCGTTAGCTGTGTTTGTTAGCAAGATAAGTCAAGAACCACAGGACAGATTTTTATCAAACTTACAGAAAGTAATCACTGTATGGACATTTACAACTGACTAGCTTTATGAGATGTTTGAGATTTTAAAAAAAAATCAATCTTTTTAGCATTGTTAGTGGTTAGCTACCGTAAACAGATACTACTGTATTTAGATAAATAGCTCATAAACCACTCGGCGGATATTTTTTCAGCTTACAGAGTGTAATTGTATGGGTTTTATTTACAAACTGTTGACCTGTATGAGACATTTGAGATAAAATTTGATTTATTTTTTATTTATTTTTGCAGCGCACGCGACCGTTTGGAAGACGTTAAACCAAAACAATTTAAATCCAGCAGATTTGACCATTTCGTGAATTTATTAAGGAACGGTTAAGCTCAGGAACCCTTGTGCTATAATGTCAGCTATAATTTTTAGCAAACAAATAATTGTTTTTACTGTGTTAATCTTCTTAAAGCCTTGCTGTGCGCTCCTGTGGCAGACATTTGCAGCAGAGCTAAACACTCGTCCACATTTCCGGGTTGTCTCAGCGGTGACGCGTCAACGTCAGCGGTGACGCGTTACATCGGCGTGACATAGGTGCGATCTATATTAAGGTGCGACCCGTTTATGGATTTTTCCAAATTTTTGGCAATAATTGGACAAAACGACCTATATTCCGGTGCGATCTATAGTCAGGAAAATACAGTACTTTTCCACAGCTGCTGCCTGTCCAGCTTGGTCCAACAAGTTTTGTTTTGTTTTTTTGACAGACTTAGCATTTTTGTAAGTCAAGATGTAGCCTCCGCAGCTAAACCGGAAACTGCCGGAAACGGCTTCAAAATAAAAAAATTCAAAATGCATTTTGTATTTTTTTTATATTTGTTTTTTTTTTTAATGGGAGGTGCGTCGTAACCGCATAACGTCGTAACTCGAGGACTACCTGTATAATTATTTTCCTTCTTTACATGAAACGGTTCATTTTGTCCTAAAACGTAGAAACAGCAACGTTAAAATGTGTGTGTGTGTTTGCGTAGCACACAAGCAGTTCAGGAGCCGCTGCAGATGGAAAGGCTCGACTGTTAACCAGAAAAGTCCAAAACGTGCAAAACAAAACCAGGAAGTGGACACAACACGAGCACTACGTGCCAACGTGGGAGCTCTGAAGAAGCGCCTCAGGCGAGCGCGCGGCGCGTTTTGGAACGCTCTTTACGGCGGCGTGAGCTCGACCTGTTGTGGGCGCACAGATGATGGCGGCTCGCCGTCAGGAGGCGGGACTTATTCAGAGCTCCGGGGACTGATGAAAGAAAGCTTTAAAAGAAGCAAACCTGATTGGCTGGTGCTGTTGCTGCGTAGGAGACACTTGTGGCAGGAGTTGTTGCTGCAGAGACAGTAGCAGGCGTAGCACTGTACATCATGGGGACTTTTGAGGGGGGGAGGGGGAGAGAGAGGGGGAAGGAGGTAGCGATGGACAGGTAGCGTTATGGTGACAGTGGAGGCGTGGTGCGTCGACGGTTTGAGAGAGCCAGCAAGCCATCGTTAGGTGGGGGGGTTACACGCCGGCAGACGGAATGCAACCGTTCACAAAGCAAAGCGAGGACAGAAAAATAAAAGACAGGAAAGAAGGAGAGCGTGGGAGGGAGAGAAACACAAGAGGAGAAGAGCTGATTACAATCACAAGTCAGGAAGTTCACACGGAAAAATCACTTTGATCCCCGTTTTTAAAGATGGCCGACCCGCCGGCTCCACTGCACATGCTCCGAATCAATAAACAACTGGCTGAAAGGAGCCTAAAGCTCTGGTGTCGTGTCGAGGTTCCTCCGTGAAGCGGATTTAAATTTCCCGCTCGACACGGCACAGCAGAACCAGAACCGTCGGGGGGGCTGCGACTCCCTTCAGGTGACACTAGGCCTGTCACAATAACACATTTTGCTGGGCGATTAATTGTCTCAGAAATTATCGCGATAAACGATAATATTGTTTGAAATTTGACAATAATTAGTAATTATTGACAAATTTAAGAAGAAATGTTGGTACATTTTTGTGTGTAGTACATTTTTTGACCACTGGATGGCAGTATAAGACTGAACCAAAGGATGACGAAGACACAGGTTTCAACTGTGAATTTTGGAGCTTCAGCAAGACTGAGGATTTTTCCCTGAGGTCGGCCTGTTAGCTTAGCTCGTAGCTTAGCTTCTCAGCTTAGCTGCTTTTAACGATCCAAAAACACAATTTTGGATGGTGAAAACCGGCCGGGTCAGGAACGGCAGAACCAGAACCGTCGGGGGCTGCGACTCCCTTCAGGTGACACTAGGCCTGTCACGATAACAAATTTTGCTGGGCGATTAATTGTCTCAGAAATTATCGCGATAAACGATAATATTGTTTGAAATTTGACAATCATTAGGAATTACTGTCAAATTTAAGAAGAAATGTTGGTTAATTTTTGTGTGTGGTACATTTTTTGACCACTGGAAGGCAGTTTGAGCAAGACTGAGGACTTTTTATTTGAGGTCGGCCTGTTAGCTTAGCTCATAGCTTAGCTTCTCAGCTTAGCTGCTTTTAACGATCCAAAAAACGCAATTTTGGACGGTTAAAACAGATTTTAGAGCGAAAGGAAGGGGTCAGTGAAGAACACCGGATTTGAGCCTTTGTCATCCAGTGTCTTCAGTAGAAAGAGAGAGAAAAGGAGAAATGATAAAGCCGATAAATGAAAACGAGGTCGATAATTATCATTTATCGTGCGATTAATTGATTTATTGTTTATCGCGACAGGCCTGGGTGACAAAACTTTTCAAAACTTTGATGTTGTGAAAAGAGCGTTTCCTCGTCACCTAAAGGGTGTCGAATGGATTCAATGTAATTCTTTCTCACCTGAGGGGCTGCAGACTCTGCCCCCTCCCCTCCCTCCCACACCTAAAACCAGCCCAAGTGTAGGAGAGCAACATCAGGACCTACCAAGACTGCTAGCAGGAGTCATGCACAACACTGACCCTGTGGCGTTCATGCAAAGGAAGACAGAAGGTGAGGGGGGGACAAAGGAGGAGAGAGACAGGTTAATTGGGGGGTGCGGGAGAGAACAGACAAAATAAACGCTCAGGTGTTACAGCAGCAATGAAAGCAGTAAAAAAAATAGAGGATTAGTGGAAAAAAATCTGTTTATAATTCAGCTGCAGCTAAAGCAAACAAAAAGATAAATTATAACTTTTATGATTCAAAAGTTAAAAACAGTCAGTTTAAATGACCAAACCTAACTTACAGGATGATTTTTAGACAAAATGTGAAACTCGTTTATATGATTTTATTTAAAACGGACTACTTTTTTTAGTACATTTCCAAGAATCCAAGCAGAAAGTTGTTAAACCGACTTCCACCTGGGCCTGTCACGATAACAAATTTTGCTGGGCGATTAATTGTCTCCGAAATTATTGCGATAAACGATAATATGCTTTGAAATTTGACAATAATTAGTATTTATTGTCAAATTTAAGGAGAAACGTTTATTTGTTTTGAGCGTAGTGCCTTTTTTCGAGCACTAGATGGCAGTACAAGACAGTTTTAACCGAAGAATGGATAGTGAGGGAGTGAGCAGTGTGTCTCTTTAATAAAAATGGGAGGGAGGACCCTTGACGTGACATTGGCTGTCTCTCTTTCCATTTTTGGGTTTTCAAAATGGTGTTTGAGCTCTTCAGCATAGCATTTTTCACAAAAAGCTTTTAATTTAAAAAGATTAGTAAACAAGTTCTCAGCTTCTTTTTGCACAAAGGCACGGGTTTCAATTGTGAATTTTGGAGCTGCGACAAGATGGAGGTTTTTTTCAACCGAGGTCGGCCTGTTAGCTTAGCTCGTACTTTAGCTTCTCAGTTTAGCTGCTTTTAGCGATCCAAAAACGCAAGATCGTTAAAACGGATTTTAAAGAGTAAAGAAGGGGTCAGTGAAGAGCACCGGAGTTGAGCCTTTGTGAGAGACATGAAGAAACTATAAAGCCGATAAATGAAAATGAGATCGATAATTTTCATTTATCATGCGATTAATTGATTTATTGTTTATCGCGACAGGCCTACCAACACCCGACAGGAAACAGGAAGTGCTACAGACAGTTAGAACACCTGGTCTAGATATTTTCACATTGTGACCTCGAGTGCGTTGGAACCATCGCCATCTCTTAAAAGCGCCGTAAAGCTAGCCGTGAAACTCGGCGCTGTACCGGAACCATGTCTATGGTAGGCGCACTTACCTGTGGGGAAGAAGGCGGGCTGCTGGAGCTGTGCGTTGGCCAGCGCCTGCTGGTAGTGCCACATGCCGGGGCCGAACAGGGAGCTGGCTCCGTTGCTCTTCTCCAGCGCCGGTCTCTTTGGTAGGGGCTGCAGGACGCCGTGGGGGAACGCCTTGCCACCGAGAAACAAACAAGCACAGGAGGTCAAAACTGCAAACACGCTCGTGTCTTTATATTCATCTACGCACAGCACAGAAACAAAACCGTCTAGATAACTGAGATAATTTAATATTACTTGTTCGTTAAAGTTACAACAACAAGAAGAGCCAAATCAAACTCTGTGAGTGGCTACAGTACAATTCAAGAAGCTACATGCAAAGCAAAAGGTGAAAGGTCAAAGTACCAGGTCTACAGTTGCCTCGAGGGGTCGCTTCATTGCTTTGGCAGTCGACTGAGTCTTTAATTAGCAGGCAGCGAGCACATGATGGCCAATGGGGTTCAAGCGTATTAACATACAGCAAGCAGAGGTGCATCATGGGGGACAGCATTGCATTGTGGATAGGTGAGAAGGAAAAAACAAAAACAAAAAAATAATCTGAATGCCAGTATACCACATACAAAAACAACAGGCATGCACAGAAACAAAAACTTGTTTACTTCCAAGAAACATTTTGAATTAGTACAACAAAAGCATCTGAAGAAACTTTTTGTTAACGTGTTGGAACTTGTAGCCGGAGCTTCCGAACGAGCCGGTTCATGGAAAATATATCAAGAACAGAAATAAAACTTTGTGTGAGGTGGGGTTAAGCTCCCAGCGGGCAGAGTTCGGGCCGGTTTGAACCAGACAGGAGAGCCGGGCTGCCTCCGCGGCGATTTGTTCGAACAAATAAAGCAAACGAGGAAAAAAGTCCGCTCCGCAACACCGATTCTCAGCCAATTTTTACCATTTTCAACAACTGCCAGCATTTATGTAACGCTAAGCTAGCGCTACGTAAGTGTGCTAACTTAGCTCGTAAGCTCCTGCTAGCTTAAGAGCTAGCAGGAGCTTTGTTGTGAGCTAGCTAGTGCAACTTAAGTAGCTCTAAGCTAGCTTTACATAAATGCGCTATTCGGTCGGCTGATCCGAGACTTGAAAATCCAAGTCCACGACTGTTTATGCGCTTGAAAAACATAATCTCTTTATTTTGTCTGGTGAGAAAGCTTTAGCTAAGCAACTAATTTAGACCAATGTGGAAGATTTTATTGTGCAGAAAAAAAGTGTAAAGCAAAAAACCCATAACATTTTTAAATTGCATTTTGATTTAAAGACTACGATTTTTGGAGAAAATCGTAAGCGGTGCGTCTGTGGGGAGGAGGACGCGAAGTTTGTTAGTTTGATGTGAGAGTTTGGAAAATGTTGAACAAGTTGTGGTTTAAGAACAGAATGTGGAGCTCCGCTTATCGTTTAATATGATTCAGTTAGCCCAAAATATCATAATCCGTAATTTATTAAAACACATTTTAATTTAATGTGACTGTGGAAGAATAAAAAACATGAATAATATTGGGGGGAGGGGGGTCATGCACAAGCCTTTAGTTTCACTCAGGTAGATTGTTTTTGTTTTTTAAAATCCACGTTAGAAACACAAAACACATCTGCAAACTCACAGGGGGTGAAAAAGGAGACAAACTTAACGCCTGTAGTGAGGGGGGGTTCAGCTACATTGTTCAAACGTTGACTTAGCATCTTAGCTAGCGGCGTGCAATACAGACACGCAAGATAAGATGCTACACACATAGCTCGCTGCTTCTCTCATGTATCCTAAACTCCCAGTCGCCAAATGCCAACATTTATGAAACATTAAGCTACCGCTACGCGCACTAGCTTAGCTCGTAAGCTTCTGCTAGCTTAAGAGCTAGCAGGAGCTTTGTTGTGAGCTAACTAGTATGACTTATGTAGATCTAAGCTAGTGTTACGCAAGTGCACTAGGTTAGCGCATACGACCTAGCAAGAGATTTGTTACCAGCTATCTAGTGCAACTTACATAGCGCTAAGCTAGTCTTACGTAGTTCGCTAGCTTAGCGCTTAGAGAGCAAGAACTTTGTCGAGCTAAATAGTGCGATGTATAAAGCACTAAGCTAGTGTTACTTAAGTGCATTAGCTTAGTGCTTACGAACTAATGAGAGCTTTGTTGCGAGCTAGCTAGCACAACTTATGTAACACCAAGCTGGCGCTACGTAAGTGCACTAGCTTACTGCTTACAAGCCAGTGAGAGCTTTGTTGCTAGCTAGCACAACTTATGTAGTGCTAAGCTGACACTACGCAAGTGCACTAGCTTAGTGCTTACAAGCTAGCAAGAGCTTTGTTGCGAGCTAGCCAGCACAACTTATGTAGCGCCAAGCTGGCGCTACGTAAGTGCACTAGCTTACTGCTTACAAGCTAGTGAGAGCTTTGTTGCTAGCTAGCACAACTTATGTAGCGCTAAGCTGGAACTATGCAAGTGCACTAGCTTACTGCTTACAAACTAGTGAGAGCTTTGTTGCTAGCTAGCACAACATATGTAGCGCTAAGCTGGCACTACGCAAGTGCACTAGCTTAGTGCTTACAAGCTAGCAAGAGCATTGTTGTGAGCTAGCTAGTGTGAACTACGTAGCGCTAAGCTAGTATTACTTAAATGCACTAACTTTGTGCTTACGAACTAGTGAGTTTTGTTGTAGGCTAGCTAGCACAACTTATGTAGCGCTAAGCTGGCACTATGCAAGTGCACTAGCATAGTGCTTACAAGTTAGCAAGAGCATTGTTGCGAGCTAGCTAGCATGAATTACATAGCGCCAAGCTAGTCTTGCGTTAGTGCAAATTATGCCATCTACCACACCTCTGACACCCCCCACTTCCCCACAAAAATCCATTCAGATCTAGATGATTTACATAAATGACATAGTTTGCAGTTATGACAGAATCACAGCAGCGGCGCTGTCAGATTGGATCACGGCAGTTAGTTGAAACCCAAGACGGCTGAACGAAGTGGCGTGAGAAGCAGAGGTGAGGGCGTTTGGAGGCGACGACACACACGAAGACAACAGATTTTCCAAAAACGACAAAGTTTGCTTTAATTAGCACATCTGCACAGTTTATGGATTAAAAGAGGTCATATTAGGCTCAAGCTCAAAGACAACTGGATGAAAGACGCTGAGCAAAGCGCTTATTGTCCCGAGGTTAACCTCCTTCACCTCCAACACTGGAACTGGGTCACGAAGAGAAGAAACTGGAGAATATGAGGGCGTACAGCAAACTTTCAGCTTATTTAGTCCGTCTTTCACGTGGTTGGCTCACAGAGGACAGAGAGGAGCTGCAAGCAGCGATGGGAGGAGCATCAGCATGCTCGCGCCGTGCAGGAGGGAGAAAAAAGAAAAATAAAGAGTCAGCGGTGGAGCGGTGCAAGGTGTGCGAGTGCAGCAGGGAATGGACCAATCAAAAGAAGCCGTTCCGACGCCGGGGGCGAGGGGGGGCACCAAACCCTTCTGTGAAAGTAAAAATGTGGGGGAGTGGATCCGCCGTCCCTGACTGAGTCTGCACCGACCACTGAGCGAGCAGGGAGGTGGGATGGAGGGGGTCGATTTGGACCGCTGTCTGTTTGAACCGTGGGTGGAGGAGAAATAAAAAAATAAATAAAAAATAAAGGAGTGCAGTGAAACATCAGATCGTTCTTGTGGCGGTCGACTGATCCGTTCAGGCCCGATGGTTCTCGCTACGCAAGAGAGGAATAATAAACATCTGATAAAGCAGCGCTCCACATTTTGTTTTATCGATTGAATTAATTTAAAAGATTTAATTTAACCGAAAAATAAACAAACATACGCATACGACACACACATAAAACAACGCAGGTGCTTAAAATCTGTCATTTTTTTATTGGATTTTTACCAAAAGCCCTAAAATTTTATTAAATGTATATTTAAGGCAGCAAATGGGACTAACGATGGTCACCGTGCTTCCTTTGAAGTAAAACCAGAGCGCACCGCCCGTCCACAAACCGTTACACCGCAATCTGCAGCAACGACCTTGAAGTTTGACTCGACCTTGAAGCTGTGGGGGGGGGGGTGTGAAACGTGTGCGCGACATTCCATTTGTGTATGACGTTTTGTTCAATCGTCAGCAGTTACGGCCAGGCTAAAAGTTTACACACGCACCAGTGATGTCGACGGGTGTAGAATTTTTTTAAAACATTTGTTTCTATTATATTTATATCAGGGATGCACGATATTGGATTTTTGACCGATATCTGATATGCCGATATATTAGAACTTATTTGGCTGACAACCGATATACCAATACTGATATTTTCTCCCTGAACCTACTTATAGAGACTACACAGCTTTCTCTGATGTGGGATTAAAATATATTATTCCGCATGGCCTTTGTCAGTTTGGCCTGCCACCAAATGCAGATGACAAAAAGGAGACTGAAAAACCAGCGGTGAGTTCATTTGATGGAATGGCCGATGTCCGATAATTAACTTTATCGCTACTATCGTCCGATACAGATACAATGCCGATAATATCGTGCATCCCTAATTTATATTTTAGTCAAACATATGGGAGTGTAAAGGCTGAAGACCAGGTCTGACCCAGCAGAACCGTTACAACCTGCTGAATCAGTGCGTTACTTATTGTGCAGCAGACAGGAGGCGTCCTCACCATGGCGGCGGCGGCTTGCACGGCCACGGCCGTCTGGTTGGCCTGGTGCTGGGCGGCCTTGATCTTGGCCTGCAGGTGGGCCGGCGGGTGGAAGTACTTGCACTTCTCGCGCGAGCAGCGGCTCTTGATGTAGTCCATGCAGACGGTGACGGTGTTGTCGCTGGTGTCGATCATGGGGCTGTCGCTCGGGTGGGCGAAGCGGCAGTCCGTCTCGCCGCGGGCGCAGTTCCCCCGCTGGAACTCGCGGCAAACCTGCGGGAGACGGGCGGCCGGGTGAGGTGTGGGTGAAGGAAAAAGAAAGATACACACAGTCAGGAAACAAAACAAGGCAATAAAATGATTCTAGCCAGTGAAATAAATAATTTAGAGCTTTTATTCACCATAAACTGTGCTGGAAACGACAAATAAATTATGTTAGGACGTTCTGAATGAAGTCCAAACCTTCACAAACAAATAAAATCTACACAAACTGAACCGCACATTATTATCACCATGTATACCGTAGTTATACAAGATCTTTTTATCAAAGTACAAGACTAAACTACTAAATTTAAATAGTTATTGTTTGTAGTTTGCAAAACGAGTGTTTTTCTGGACTGGAATTGAACAGAGACATTTTATCCATCAACAAGGGTGGAGTCAAGGGGTGGCCAATGGTGCCCCATTGATTAATCTTAGGCCACCCCACCAACCGCCACAATCATTTGAAGAATTTCAAATGAGATTTGTTCCGTCTCAAACTTGTCCTAAATGCTGATAAAACAAAAGGGATGTTTTTTTCAAATAGGAAGGCGGTTCCAGCAGATCCTCCTCTGATTTTATCTTCAAATGGTGTCCCTATTGAGTTTGTTGATTCCTATAAATATCTGGGTATCCTGATCGATTCACATCTCTCTTTTAAACTCCACGTGGAAAACCTAGTGAAGAAACTGAAAGTTAAACTGGGTTTCTTTTTCAGAAACAGATCATGTCTATCACTGAATGTTAGGAAACGCCTTGTATCTGTGACTTTCCTTCCCTCCATTGATTACGGTGACATTCTCTACATGAATGCTCCTACAAGCACCCTGCGGATGTTGGATGTTGTCTATCATGGTGCACTAAGATTCATAACTGGTTGTGATTATCGTACCCACCACTGCACCCTGTATTCACTGGTTAACTGGACATCATTAACCTCACGCAGACTCTTCCACTGGTACATTTTCATCTTTAAATCACTTCTTGGTCTGCTGCCCTCATACATCTCCTCCTACATGTCTTTGCGTGAGTGCAGCTACAGCGTGCGCTCTCAGGACATGATTACCTGCAGTGTTCCGTCAGTGAGGACTGAACTTGGAAAAAGGGCCTTCTCCTACTCTGCTCCTGCTTCATGGAATATCTTACAAAAAGATCTGAAGCTCTCGAACTTGACTTCTCTAAATGGTTTTCAGAATCTGTTGGAATCCTGGCAAAAACCAATGCAGATTTGTTCCTGTCTTTGATTTTATACGTCTACCTTATAATGTTTTGCTAGTTTTTTGATACTTTGTTAAAAAAAAAATATATATATATATATATATATATATATATATTATATTTTTTTTTTCTCTCTTTTGTTTTCTATTGTTTATTGTTTGTTTGTTTATTGTTTAAGGAAATTCTACCATTGCTGTTCATTGTTCTTTAGTTTTAGCAGGTCGCTTTCGTAAATGAGCCCATGAGGTTCAAAAGATTTACCTGACTAAATAAAGGTTGAATGAATGAAAAAAAGAATTTTTTTTTTTTAATTTCAACAAAAAAAATTTTTTTTTCATTTTTGCCGTCATATTTTATTTTGAAAGGATTATGAAGTGGAAACTTGGTCTCGGGTGAGCTCAGTTTACTGTCAGATTACAAAAATTGAATTTGTGCTAACGGCCCCGACACCCACAGTCTGAAGAAACTCTTCTTATAAGCAAATTTGAAATAACAACTAGAAAGAGTAGTTTTCTCAATGAACAATGTGGTTGGTTTACATAAATATATACTGTACGTATACGGCGGCAGCCATTTTGGATTTTGAAGTGGCGCGCAATTTTCGATAGACCTTTTTATGCCTTGATGTAGCCACACAGCAAAATGGAAGTCAGTACCTCACTTATATTTCACATTATCCAGCTCAACACGAACTGAAGGGCATTTACAAATATTTTTTTTCCTTTTGAGCTATGGTAGCCATCCTGGATTTTTTATTTGTATTTAGTTCGTGGTGGGAAACGCTCTCAGCTAAAACCACAGCAAATTTCAGCTCTGTATCTGTATAAATGTATATGTAGGGTGGCCGTAGCGTAGTGGTAAGGGCAGTCGTCTCCCGATCGGAAAGTTGGCGGTTCGACTCCCGGGACCCGCACCATGTGTCGTTGTGTCCTTGGGCAAGACACTTAACCCTGAGTTGCTCCCGGTAGGACTGGAAAGCACCTTGCATGGTAGTCTGCCGCCACCGGTTTATGAATGTGTGTAGCATTCAATATATGTGTAGCACTTTGAGATTTTCAGTAATGAAAAGTGCGTTATAAATTGAATTAATTATTATTATTATTATTATTATATATATATATATATATATATATATATATATATATATATATATATATATATATATATATATATATATATATATATATATATATATATATATATGTAACCTCATCAAATGGTGAATTCGTTCAGAATAATTCAGGTCTGCGTTGTGTTATTAAGGACCAGGAGACAGGATGAGGTGAAACGTTGTTTATCTGTACAGAACAGAATATGGACTGATCATAAATCAGGTTCATCACAGCGGGTACAGCACCTCATGCCCATCTCGTATGAACTGGCAATGAGATGTCTGTGTTCACAATATTTATAACCGCCAATCAGCCAGAGGGGGCGCTGTTTCACCCATTACACATGAACCTAAACTTGGAAGTAATGACAAGTGGAATTATATTCAATATTAACTATGTTACACTCCCTCCTGCTGAATTCCACTTGCCCCATTACAACAACCAAAACAAAACAACCAAATGAAAGCAAGTAAGAGAAAAAAAAAAAAACAGTACAGGCACATATACATAAATGGAATAAGACCACTATTCAATTGCACAGGAAACCAATATACAACCACCGTTTCCAAAATCGCTTGTGAGGTACAATCACATCAAATTCACAGTTACAAACACCCAGTCACTAGACTATCCTGAGAGGATCAGTATGAGAAAAGGTTGGCCAAACCCCATCTACATACATAAGGGAAAAAAAAATATGCCCATTTACATATTTTGTTAATGTGTAACTGCAAACTCACCTCCCAAATAGCAAAACAAACATGAAATATGAAAATTGTTACAACACCTCTAGGTCAAAGTTGAAACAAATTAAACTGTAGTTTTTTTTTCATATACAAGAACTTATCAGACTAATGCTGTTCTTTGGTGCATCATTTCAATAAATCTGGTCACTGGTCTCAACAACCGTCCAGCTCTAGATCTACGGTCAGTCGCACCATCAACTACTGTCACTGTAGTAGTTACTGTAGCAGGTATGTCAGTGAGAGTGTCAGTAACAGGAGCCGGAAATGTCTCTGGGCAAGCCGTCAGGACTGCTGAGCAACCAGAGTCTGCTGAACTGCTGTCCGTCAACGCAGGTCCTGTGGCTCCTTCCAGCACGGTGCCCTCCACCTGCTCAGCATCCTCCACATCTGTCTCACTGCCTGCTCCCAAAGGTAGGTCAGATACCCACGCTCTTGTTCTAAACTCTGCTGAGTCAGAAATAGCATCACTGATGGCTGACCTCCCAGCACTTGGGTCAAGTGAACTTGATGTTTGAGATAGTACAGCCTCCTCCTGGTCATCATGGTTGTCCTCAGGTAGAGGCAGAAAGTTTACTGGCATTATCAGATTGCGGTGGACCACTTTTACTTGGCCTGTAGTGGGATTCTGGATCCTGAAAGTGTGGTTCTCATCATCTTTTCCAATCACCACATACACCGTGCTATCCCAGCGGTCAGCAAGCTTCCTTTTTCCAGGTCCTCCTTTGTTGGCCAGCAGCACTCTGTCGTTCACTTCCACAAGTACACCACGTACTCTCCGGTTGTATAGCTCAGTGTGACGCTGGAGCTGTTTAGTTGCCGTTGACTGGGCTACAGCCATAGCTTCTCTCATGTCCTTTCGTAGTGACTCCACGTAGCGATCATAGTCCACCACCTCCGGATCACTGAGCACTGAACCAAAGATGACGTCCACCGGAAGACGTGGCACCCTTCCAAACATGAGCAGGAACGGAGCATATCCTGTCGTCTCATGCACGGTACAATTGTAGGCAAATGTCAGAGATTTCAGGGCCTCAGGCCAACGATGTTTAGCTCTTGGTGGCAATGCTCGAATCATGTTGCCTAGAGTCCGGTTCATTCTCTCACATGAGCCATTACCCATAGGGTGATAAGGTGTAGTGTGGGACTTTTGCACGCCTGCCACATTCAGTAACTCTGCAATAAGCAAACTCTCAAAAGTGGCCCCCTGATCGGAATGTAGTCGCTTGGGAAACCCATAGATGCTGAAATAATTGTTCCACAGCTGGTGTGCGACTGCTTTAGCTGACTGATTGGGGCACAAGAAAGCGTGTGCCATCTTTGTGAAGTGGTCAGTAGCTACTAACACATCCAGTGAACTGTTTGAAGAATCCTCAGCAGTCCAGAAATCAATACTGACAAGTTCAAGAGGTTCAGAGGTCCTTATGTTTTTCAAAGGAGCTCTGGCTTCTGGCTCTGGCGACTTGCTGACAACACATCGTCTGCAGTGTTGTACATACTCAGTAACATCACGCACTAGGCCAATCCAATAAAATCTCTGTCTCGTCAAGTACAGGGTCCGTTGCTGACCCTGATGACCAGCCTCATCGTGAACACCTTGTAACACCTTCTGGCGCAGTGAGCGTGGGACCACAAAAAGGTAGGACTTTTTCTTTGTGACAGGGTTTTTAGCTACCCGTTGCAGGACTCCATCTCTCAATACAAGCTTTTCCCAGCCTTTCAAAAGCTTGAGGACTTCTGATGACTCCTTGACACGTTCCCTTCTGGAAGGTCTCCACTTTCTCTCTACAAAGAACATCACCCTACTTAGAACTGGGTCATTTCTCTGTTTCTCCTGCAACACTTCAAGTGAGAGCACCTCAGAGTTGACCTGTGGGGTTGTTAGAACAGTCTGTGAGAACTGTGGCAGGAGAAGAGCATGCGGGTACACCACAGGACCACTCTCACTGCATCCCTGGAGCACAGCAGCAACCTCCAATGATGATACTGCTCCTGTCTTAACAACCGCCACACCCTGAGATATCTGTTGGTCACACTCAGCTACTTCAGGTGGGTTAGCTGACCAGCGAAACACCTCCTGGACTCCATTAGCACCAACCACTGCAGCCTCTGCCAGCAGCTTGTCATAAGGCACTCTCGTCAAACGGTGAGGCATACTAGGCTGTACGAAGGGCTCTCTGCTAAGGGCGTCAGCCACCACATTCTTTGATCCAGGAATGTACTTGATGTTGAACTGGAATGGCGCCAACTTAGCGATCCACCTCTGCTCACACGCGTCCAGCCGAGCCTTGGACAGGATGTAGGTTAGCGGATTATTGTCCGTCCACACGGTGAATTGATGGCCTCTCAACCAATGATGGAACTTGTCACACACTGCCCATTTTAATGCGAAGAATTCTAGTCGGTGTGCAGGATATTTGGATTGGGCATAACTCAGCGATTTACTTGCAAAAGCAATCGGTCTGGCCGTTGAACCACCTGCAGGCACTTGTGACAGGACTGCACCAAGTCCGTCGGTAGAGGCATCCACAGACAGGAGAAAGGGCTCACTGAAGTTTGGGTGGGCCAGCACCACACAATCTAGCAAAGCCCACTTCAGTTGATGGAAAGCCTGCTGACAATCTGCAGTCCAATCTTCAGCACGGAGCTGTTTGCGGATTTGGCGGCGTTTTCTCCCACCTCCACGCGGACCTTTAGAGCATGAGATTAGCCGAAACAACGGTTTGGCTATGGCAGAACACCCTTCAATAAACTGCTGGTAGTAGACTACCATGCCAAGAAAGGAACGGATCTTCTTCTGGAGGGAATATTTGTGCCAATTTCCATAAGGTCAGACTCTGTGATGGTGGTGATAGCAGTCACTTTATCAGGGTCAGACTGGATCCCATCTATGCTGATGATATGACCAAGAAACTTCACTGACCTCCTCAGAAAGTGACATTTCTTTGGGGCGAGCTTTAGGTTATGGCTCTGGAGTCTCTGGAAGACCATGTGCAGACGCTCCAGCGCTAGGTCTTCTGTTGGAGCAAACACCAGGACATCATCCAGATAGCACAACAAGCTCATGAAGTTCTGGTCACCGAAGATGTTTAGCATCATTCTCATGAATGTGGCGGGACTATTACAGAGTCCTTGAGGCATCCTATTATACTCATACAATCCAAAAGGCGATGAAAAGGCAGTGTACTTTCGGTCAGCTTCATGCACTTCCACATTGTAATAGCCAGAGGTCAAATCCATGGTTGAGAAAAAGGCATTGCCCCCCAGGGCTGCTAGAGCATCAGCTGGATGAGGGAGTGGGTGAGCATCCTTGACAGTGCGTGCATTGATCCATCGGAAATCATTACAGATACGTAGGTCACCCGACTTCTTCCACACGATCACTAATGGAGATGCAAACTCACTGCTAGACTTTCGTATGATGTCACGCTCTTCCATCTCATCCAATGCCTCTCTCAATTTTTCATACTGGGTTGGTGGTATGCGCCTACATGGCAATCGAAATGGTTTCTCATCCATGACTCTGATGCGATGTAGGAAACCAGTGGCTTTACCACAATCCATCTTGTCCCTTGAAAAGATTGATTGGTATTGAACAATGAGCTCAGCCAGTTTAGCCTTATATTCAGGGGCAACGTCACATGACTCAATGTCCACAT
>JBBPBX010022461.1:0-14915 GCA_038048925.1 Garcialebias charrua
GTGAGCGCTGAAGGTGTCAGCTCGCAGAGGAGGTCCTCGTGATGGGCCAGAGTCTGGTCCAATTGTTGAGTCTCCTCTGTCTCACCTGTATATGAAGGTTCACTTACCGGGTTTGTGGTCTCGGTTGGGGAATCCCTTGTGACCTCAGCGGTACCTGCTGTTAGACAGTCAGTGTCCTGACCTTGGGGAGGCACCACGAATGGCAGTGGACTGCTCACTGTGGCCCACATTGTCTGATTGCCATAATTTATAATCGCTTCAAAGCGATTTATAAAATCTTGGCCAACCACAAATGGAGCCCGGAGTGAGTCAAGTTCAGACACATATACCGGGTGGTATAGTGACATCTCGCCAATCTGCATGTGAACCATGGCTATTAGGGTCGTTCTCGTCTTCGCGAGGCCCAGTTGCTCACCAGAAGTGTACCTCACAAAGGGTATTTGCCTGTCAACATCGTTAGCGGCGGTCCTTAGCTCCTCAAACAGTTCGGCCGACATGACAGACACGCCTGAGCCGCAAACCAGGAGCGCTTCATGCGCGAGGACCCCTTCCAATGTGAGTGGCAGGTAAGCTCTCTTAGCTATCCCCCTTCTTATAAAGTTACACAGAAACCGTTCAGGTTTTTCCACACGTTTCTGTGTACGTGTGACTCTGTCTGTGTAATCGTCATCGCTGTCAGCATCATGATGGCTGTCTGCCTCATGACCTTCAGGATGTGGATTTTCAGCAATTTGTTTGCTGTCAGCATCTTGATTTTTAGGACGCTGACCATCAGCAATTTGTTTGCTGTCAGCATTTATGTCAGTGTTGACGTTGTTGTTGTCAACTGTGTGCACTGAGTTGTTGCAAAAGGCAGTGCTGCGCGCCGCTTCATCAGGTCGAACAACGTTGTTTGTGTTATCATCAAGGACAACGTCACACGTTGTATCAGCTTGGTCAACCACTGTAACATTCAAATCACTTGACAAACCACCCACAACCTCAGTCACGTCTACGCGCGGAGGCGCCGTTTCCATAATCTGGAGCATGTGTGACTCATTGCATGTCTCAAACTGTGCAGTTCGAGGGGCAGTGGCAGGAGGGCCGCTTCTCGGGGGCACATGTCGGGACAGACCATTTTTCAAAGGGTCACGGTTCCCAGACATCAACTTCTCTCGAAGTTCACCCACTGTGAGACCTAGGTGAGAACTCTTTTGGTTCGATCTGAACCATCTTGGTTCATCTAGAGAGCGAACACCTGCCTTTTGTGGTTCATTGCTCATCACAGGGTTTTCAACCTGAGGCGAAAGAGGAGCGGTACTCCTTGTGAACCGATCAGAGTCATTGTTCCAGCTGGACACAACCTGTGGTTTGTTATCATGAGGATTCTGTTCACTCTCGCACTCTATAGGAGAGGAAACCTCTTCTAATGTCTGCGAGTGGGATGTGACCTTTTGACCTGTACAAACCTCTGATGGTATCCTAGGTTGTATTTCGGCCTCAAAAACTGTCGTAGCATATTG
This sequence comes from Garcialebias charrua, assembly GCA_038048925.1. Lineage (NCBI taxonomy): Eukaryota > Metazoa > Chordata > Actinopteri > Cyprinodontiformes > Rivulidae > Garcialebias > Garcialebias charrua. The sequence continues at coordinate 1,503 of JBBPBX010022461.1, forward strand.
TCTTATCACTTCCATGGAATCTTTTTTGCAATCAACCTTGAAATGAACACATTTCATTTGAAAAGGCATAAGATTCATAATGAAAAGACGTTTAAACTCCATATTTTCCTCTAATCCAGGGACAGTTTTGCCCCCGGAGTAGACCGAGATTAGCCTGTCGTAGAATGACAGGGGATTTTCCCACTTATCCTGACGGACGTTCCATGCAGCCAAGTAATTAGCATACGATGAAGCAGATTCCCCCACTTTGCGGGAAGCACGGGCAGGAATCCCAAGGCCCCCATCCATCCATCTAGGATACACAGAACAAGAGGCCCCCTCAGGTGGTTCACCTGTTTGAACGTCCATCTTTGTACTGATGTTCTGTGAAAAATCAAATAACGTGGGTCTCATTTCACAGTGTGCAGTCTCACCATGCGATGCCTGCGGCAGTCAACATGGAGTCCAAGATGCGAAATCAAATAAAAATCAGTGATTTCTATTAAACTGTCGACCCATGAGATGACCATCAAGGTTGGCTAGTTTTGTGTGATTTTTTGTGAAAAACCAAGACAAAAGATGCCTCCTGTGTGTTATTTTAAACTTGCAGTCTAAAAACAGGGACAGAGAGCTAGTTTTGCACAGAATTGATGATAAAAGTGTCAAGTTTTATCAACAAACAGACATGTCTGTATTAAATCTGTGTAACTGTTCTGCCATCAACATTTGATTATATGTGAAAATTAAATGAAAGGGTGCTGTGTGTACAATATTCTCAAAATGTTTCCCGTTTAAAACAGGAACATTCAACATGCACAAATTACAGGAAGACTGCGTCTCCTAACGTAACCAGCAGGGGGCACAGCGCTGGAAATGAGTTTATCACAGCGACTGTAATTTCTCTATCTGACCGCTATAGAGGCGCTGTTGTCGCCTGTGAGCGCAGCTCTGAGCTGCCAAACATTCAGACGTCTAACAACGGATCAAAAACAGCAAATCAGAAAGCCCAGAGCCCTGACGTGACAAAACTCTAGTATCCCCTTTCTCACAAAAATGAAATTATGTGAGTAAAATCGGTTGGACTGTGAAACATTTTAAACTGCGTTTAAAAGAAAAAAGGTCGGGCCTTCAAAGTAGTTGCCACTGCCGGTGTCACGTGACCTGGTCACATGGCGATCGGTAGTTTCTGAACAACGTACTCATACATCCACCAACATCTCAAAAACACCGCGATGAAGCAGTCTTTTCAATGACAGTAATGGACAAACAAGCCTGAAACTTGTCTGGGACAAGCAGCAAGTGAAAGTTGACGAGGAGCGGGGCTTCACCCACTGCGCAAGCGTCAACACTTACAGCGTAATCGACCAATCACAGCGAAGACAGAACTGTAGTTCTAAAACCCAAGCGTTCATGGGAAATGGAGTCTTCTTAACCGTACGCCACTCACGTGCGAGTGCCGTTCGAGCGGTGCGTTCACGGACCTGCGGTCTTTTGAACTCTAGCGAGGAACGGACTTTTTAACGTTCTAAAACACTTATAAACATCGTAAAACACCGCGGTTAAGCCAGTCTTCGACGATATCACGTGCATAGAAACGAACAACACAAATAAACCGTCAGAAATGTGTACATAAATGAATCTGACAACCAGCAGTCTACAGAAACCAACGTTCTTGAACACGACACACAATGGACCAATCACAGCGTTTTAAGCAGCCATCTTGTCTCTGTAATGCTAACGTTAGCTCGACCCAAAGAGTCCTGGACACACTTTCACAAAATAAACGTATTTTTACACCGCAGAAAATTCTGTAAATGAGCTCAACACATCCAGGCTAACTTCCACGCCCCCCAAAGAAGGCAGCACGCTAACTGTGTACAACAACGGACTTTACGTCACTCGGAACCGGAGTGTCCGGTCCAAAAGCAGAGTGGGTTTACCCGAACCTCGGCAAACACGTTGTAACAGATTAGGTAAAATGGAGCAGCAAATGTGTGACACAGCTTCAACAGAAAATCGCAGATGTAATAAAATGAAGCAGAGGTGACACGGCGGTCACAAAACGAAAAATGCATGCAACCTCGCGACACGTAATGAAACGTCTCACAAAAACAAACATTCATTCATCCGCAGCTCCAAAACACACGTTCAAAAGTGAAAGAAAAGATAATTCTAACGGGAAAACGCACCAGACAATGCCACTATTAGCAATCTCTGAGACACTCACCAGCCAAAACCACTCCATAAGTCCACAACAGGATGCAAACTAATGCCAACAACACCGTAACAATAATAAGCTACACAAAACAACTTAATAATCGTTCTAGGAACTCGGACGAGCCACCAATTGTAATGGAATAAGACCGTATACGGCCACCAAATGTAATGAAATAATGTGGCGTAAGGTATTTAAACACTTACTGGACCACCATTACTGTAGATGCGCAGGTCTGAGCAGAGTTTATCTGCACAACCTGCCACCAATGCGCGAGTTCTTCCTTTTTCCGATATTAAATTGCTTTTACTGTAATTAGGAAAAATGTAATTTCACACTTAGACTTCAATTTATGTTGGTCTACCAGAAAATAGACCTTTTATTGAAACTATCACAAAATTACATTAAACATTGGTATCGATATTAGCTCTGATTCTAACTACTATGACAAGAATTCAAATTAAAAACAAACAGACAGTTGGACCTTTCTGTTGGCACATTACTTAAAGTTTACCATGATGAAAATAAACATAAGGAGGAGTTTAAGGAGGAAAGATAAAAGATTGAAAGGAAATGGTTGAATCTTATCTTGAGATGTTTAACCAGAGATAGCACCCTCTGCTCGGTTTCGGCTGGACGTCCGTACCGTGATGAAACGACTTTTACCTTCGTGAAGATGATCCTGTCTCGACTCCGGTAAATTAGTCAAACCAGACGCGCATGCTGCTGCGTTTTACAGGCGACCCACGTTCATCTTGCCACGGTCTCGAGACCGTCTGCGTCGGCCTCCCAGAGTAATGCCCAGCTCTGGTTTTGTTTCAAGATAACTTCCAGAAAGAGTGTCACCGCTTGGAGCTGTGACACTCGAAGGGGTTCACAGCTGACGTGCTGTTTGAACCTTTGCTGAAGACGTGGGCCCTTGGTGCATGGCCGGGACGTACATCAGCTTGGAGAAAGACGTCCGTGCATCTTCCCTTCTCCCCGAGAACTGAGTCCCAGCACGGAGACAAAACAAAACCTGCAGGTGTGAAAACAGAGCACTCTCTGTTTGAGCACAGATGAATTGTTTTTAGAACGGACGGGAGACCGAAGATTAAGTTATGTCTAGAACTTTTCTTTCGTTCCAAAAACAGTTCAAACAAATAGAACGGATTGTTCATTCAACTTTAGACACTTATTCTGCAGAGAGCAGACAGTTTAAAGCAAGATCATTCTGAGATGTTCTCTTAACTTTGGCATATTTAAAATATACCAGCTTAGTAAAATCATCATTAAATGACAAAAATATACTGTTGATCAATTCTGAATTAACACACATTAAAAGAAAGTTCAATCTGATTAATTGGTGTCCATTAATTCAACATAATTCTAACAAAAAGTAGTGTCCACTTGTGTCCTTGAGATGTCCAAGAAAGTGTAACACTGAGAGTTTCAGAGAGATGCGGAGAGGCCCATATTCCATACGGACATGAGAGTGCTGTATCCCTACACTGTTTTTGTAGCCAAACCATCTCTTATGTTAAAAGGTTTGGTTCAGCTATACATCTTATGCTTAATGCAAATAAAACCGGGCTCAGAGCCGATGTGAAGACAAAAACGCTGGGTTTTCGCCGGGAGCCCTAAAAGTCGCTGCACCGCTGTGCACCGCCATCTTGGTAATCTTGGGAGTCCCTTGGTAAAATACATTTCGAGTTATTCAGGCTTCTATAGCTCACAAACAACAACAAGCCTGTTTTACTCTCCTTGGATCAAAATGGCAGGCACGGTTTTATTTGAAAACTGATGCCTTGTGTGTCACTTTGACCCAAGGGCAGCAGAAGGGTTAAAGTTCCTGTCTTTGTTTTTAAATCTGTTAATGATAAGGCTCCATTCAGTTTGTCCAAATTGTTGCACTTTTATGAATCATATCAACCCTTTAGCTCAGTAAACATCCATCCATCCATTATCTTTGCCTTCTTCTTCCCTTTCTGATTGTGAGAGTCATGGGTACCCATATCCAGCAGGCACTGTGCGAGAGGAGGGGTACACCATGGATAGGTCACAAGCCCATCACAGTAACACATAAATCCAAACAAGACAAACAACTACCTGTATTCACACTCTCACTCAGACCCATGGGCAATTTAGAGATACCAGTCAGCCTAACATGCCTTTGGTTTTTGGGAGGCAATTGGAGTGCCCGGAGAAAACTCATGCATGCATGAACAGAACATGGAAACTCCTCCCAGAAAGGCCCCAGGCCGGGATTCGATACAATGACCTTCTTGCTGAGAGGCAACAACTCTACCAACTGAGCTACCATGCTGCCCCTCAGTAATATGATGTTTTTTTCTTGTTTCTATGACTAGGGGCAGTATCTAGACAAACATTAAAAAAAAAGAAATGATGGAATGTCAGTTTGTTTAAACATTTTTAAATTATGTCAAAAACACATTTTCTCCAATCCTAAATTTGATGAAAGCTGCAGAAGAATGAGTCCAGACTTTTATTCATCAGAATTTGTTGTTGTTTTACTTGTTCTGTCTGCATTTGAGAACAGCAGACCACACCAGCAACAACAATAATACATTTTCACACACAACAAATTCTGAACAAGCCATAAAATAAGCAGAATATCAGCAATGTTTTTGAAGATTGCATGGCTTAGATGGAAAAATGCCCCATTTTTATCATTGGTTTTTTTCAAAAACAAAACAATAAATATGTTCATTTTCCCAACTTTAGTCCCATTTCATGCTGTTCTCCTGCTCTTCATTTCACGCTCTGCTTCAATGTATTTATAGTTAAGATGGAGGAGTGAGGCAGGAGGCCATTACTGATGGCAAATATCCTGTGTGTATTCTGGGCACTCAAATCATACTATTACATCATTTTTATGGAAGCAATACCTGTTAAAAGTTGGGACAGAGGAAACAAAGTCTGTTCAAGGAAGTGGCAGAAATCAGAAACAGCTGGAGGAGCATTTAGTAACTAATGAGAATTATCAATAGGTCAGTAAAAGGACTGAGTAAAAAAAAGAAGAAAAAAAAGCCTGTGAAGATGGGCAGATGTTCACCTGTCTGTGAAAAAAAACTGTCTAAAATAGTGAAACAATTTCAGAATAAAGTTCCTTCATGAAATACTTTGAAACTCCATCATTTCCAGTTTATAAACTCATCAAAATATCATAAGAATCTATATGCTGCTCTGAGCTCAAATATTGGGGTGTCACGGTTTCAGACAGGTCAATGAACCCAATGGTGCAGACAAGAGTCAGACTCAAGGATTATAAAAATAAATACTTTTAATAACAAATTAAAGAGCTGACAGGGCAGCTTAAAATTACTCACAGAGATCAGGACAGACTGGATCAGACAGGACATACCCAACGAGGACACCACAAGGAACTAACTGACAGGCAGGCTATATATACACAGAGACAAGACAGGACACAATCACAAAACACCTGGGAAAAATTAACTAACTAAAGACACAGAGCAGGACTGGGAAACTAATAAAGGTTAAATAAACAAGGAGACTAAACTGGAGGTTAAACTAAGAGTGATCAAACATGGAGACTGAACCAGAAGGGAAACTAATAAAGGTTAAACTAAGATTAAATAAACAAGGAGAGTAAACTGGAGGTTAAACAGAGTAATCAAACATTCATTCAACCTTTATTTAGTCAGGTAAATCTTTTGAACCTCATGGGCTCATTTACGAAAGCGACCTGCTAAAACTAAAGAACAATGAACAGCAGTGATAGAATTTCATTAAACAATAAACAAACAAACAATAAACAATAGAAAACAAAAAGAGAGAAAAAAACAAAAGATTTTTTTTTTTTTTTTTAACAAAGTATCAAAAAACTAGCAAAACATTATAAGGTAGACGTATAAAATCAAAGACAGGAACAAATCTGCATTGGTTTTTGCCAGGATTCCAACAGATTCTGAAAACCATTTAGGGAGGTCAGGGCCGAGAGCTTCAGATCTTTTTGTAAGATATTCCATGAAGCAGGAGCAGAGTAGGAGAAGGCCCTTTTTCCAAGTTCAGTCCTCACTGACGGAACACTGCAGGTAATCATGTCCTGAGAGCGCACACTGTAGCTGCACTCACGCAAAGACATGTAGGAGGAGATGTATGAGGGCAGTAGACCAAGAAGTGATTTAAAGATGAAAATGTACCAGTGGAAGAGTCTGCGTGAGGTTAATGATGTCCAGTTAACCAGTGAATACAGGGTGCAGTGGTGGGTACGATAATCACAACCAGTTATGAATCTTAGTGCACCATGATAGACCACATCCAACATCTGCAGGGTGCTTTTAGGAGCATTCATGTAGAGAATGTCACCGTAATCAATGGAGGGAAGGAAAGTCACAGACACAAGGCGTTTCCTGACATTCAGTGATAGACAGGATCTGTTTCTGAAAAAGAAACCCAGTTTAACTTTCAATTTCTTCACTAGGTTTTCCACGTGGAGTTTAAAAGAGAGATGTGAATCGATCAGGATACCCAGATATTTATAGGAATCAACAAACTCAATAGGGACACCATTTGAAGAAAAAATCAGAGGAGGATCTGCTGGAACCGCCTTCCTATTTGAAAAAAACATCCCTTTTGTTTTATCAGCATTTAGGACAAGTTTGAGACGGAACAAATCTGACTGGATGATGTCAAAAGCGGATTGTAGTAACTGGAAAGCCTTAGCTACTGTTTTAGCTCGGCAATAAACAACTGTATCATCAGCATAGAAATGTAAGGATGCATCAGGGATGCAGTGACCTACATTAGCTATGTAGATTGTAAAGAGAGTTGGTCCTAAAACTGAGCCTTGTGGTACACCATTTTTAACTGTTAAATAGCTGGAAGAAGTACCGTTATGTTGAACACATTGCCTCCGATTGGAAAGATAGTTAGAAAATGAAAAAAGAATGAAAAAACAGCAAGTCTCAATGGAGGAGGTGAAACATGGAGACTTAAACTAGGAGTAAAGGACTGTAAGGGACTTGGGATGTATACTAAATACATGAATTAAGAACTGATAAACAAGGAGACCAGGGGAATTATCAAACCTAAACATTAATAAATACTAGAGCAGGATCTATGGAATAAAGCTAACCATGAAACTAGGAAAACAGAACAGGACTGGAACAGGGGAAACTAAATAAAACTAAGAACAAACATCAGGAGCTGGCTGACAGACAACTTGGGTGTTCTTCTTGGGTGTATTAATTGATGATAAAATATCCTGGAAACCGCATATTAACTCGGTCAAAACCAAGTTACCTAGATCAAATGCAGTGTTGTACAAAGTCAAGGATTCATTTAATGCCAAAGCATTGCATTTATTATACAATACATTTTTTTACCACATCTAATTTACTGTGTTGAAGTTTGGGGGAAGGCATGCAAGACCACAACCACGCCCATTGTTACTCAACAAAAAAAGAGCAGTGAGGATAATTACATGTAAACCATACCGTCACCCATCAAATATATTCTTTGAACAACTTAAATTGTTAAAATTTTATGATTTGGTGGATTATAATATATTACTATTAATGTACAAAGCACAAAATGCCTTACTTCCCCCAAATGTTCAAAAGCTTTTTATAAAGAGACTGAGTTCTTATAATTTGAAGGGAACTGAGATTTTTGTTAAATCCCAATATTGCACCAGCTTAAAGGGACGCTCTATTTCCATTCAAGGAGTTGATCTGTGTAATAATTTGGAAAATGATACTAAATAAGTGTATGCCGGATCCTTGTCTGTGTTCAAGAAAATGGTTAAATCTAAGATGCTGACAAAATACAAAAACACCTAAAATGCAGTTTTATTGTATATTGTATTGTAAACTATTGGACTGATTATTGGACTGACATTATTGGACTATTTACTATAATTGGACTGATTATGAAGTTGATATTGTTATTCATTTACTCATTGAGAAACAGTCCCCCCATCGGGGACTCGGTTTTTGTTATTATAGATTAATTTGCTCGTGTAATTGAGAAAAAAAGGGGCAGTTAAAATAAGATTTTTTCTTTTCACTGCCTCCTTTCATTTTATGTTCGTTTTTTTATTTTTCCAATTTTTTTCGTTCATACTGTATGTAAAGTTATTGTTGTATTGAATGTAAAATGAATAAATAAACTAAACTAAAAAAACTAAAACTAAACAAAAGGAGAACAGACAAAGGATGCCCACTAGATGGTGCCATCCTAGATGGTGCCATCCTGACAGGGGTTACTACATTGAAAACCGGTCCGGTTCTGTCCTGGACATCATTGCATATGCTCAGGAACATGTCAACAGATCATTATTGCGCCTTATCTGTGGTTTTGTTTAAAGCAAGCCTCTCTTGTAAATGAGTCCTCTTGACTCAATGAGAGTAACCTTTTTAAATAAAGGTTGAATGAAAAAAAAATCTGTAAACACAGTTCACAATGCCATTGACAAATTTTGCTTTAAGCACTATCAAGCAAAGAGAGTGGACAGCAGCTTCGCTAGCCAATGTTACTTTATTTACATTTGCTTTAGTCAGCAGGTGAAGGAAAGATTTGATGTTGCCCACTCTGGCCACAGGAGTGTTTCTGACTAAGATCACTGGAGTCCCTATTGGCATGTTTTGGACTGTGAAGCTGGCAATTACCAAAATCTGGTTCTCAGCAGGTGTGGAAAATCAATTTGAAATGTCAGCGAGACAGTGGTGAACTGGGAGCTTAGCATTACTGTACACTATTTTTCATTAAACCTTTATTTGTACAGGTTAGTCTCATTGAGTCACAAGGACTCATTTACAAGAAAGACATCTGTTTTAGACAACCCACAGATGAGGTACATTACACACAAACAGCCATAAAATGCATATACAATTTAAAAAAGTAATTAAAAGTAGTGTTATTTAAAAAAAATCAAGCTACTGTACATTATGAAACAAGGTAAACTACTTTACGGGGAGACCACCAAGTCATTGGTTCAGGTATGTTGATGACACCTGGGTTAAAATTAAATCTCAGGAAGTCCAACATTTCACTGATCACATCAACTCTGTGGATAAATATATCAAGTTCACACGAGAAGATGTAAAAAATGGCAGGTTGGCTTTCTTGGACTGTGAGGTCTCAGTTTCTGATAGAGGAAATTTGCAAACTGAGGTGTACCGCAAACCCACCCACACAGACCAGTATTTACAGTTTGACTCCCATCACCCTCTGGAGCACAAGTTAGGAGTCATCAGGACTCTGTACCACAGAGCAGACAGCGTCCCCACTAACGCAGGAGCCAGACAGAAGGAGAAATCACACACAAAACAGGCTCTAGAGAAATGTGGATATCCTAACTGGGCCTTCCTGAAAGCAGAGAAGAAACCCAAAAAGGACTCCAGCCAGCCATCAGGTGAAAAGAAGGAACCCAGACCCAGACCAGTGGCCATTCCATATGTTGCAGGGGTTTCAGAGACATTGAGACGTTTATTTTCTAAACACAACGTCCCAGTGGCTTTTAAACCTCAAAATACATTACGGCAAAAACTGGTTCATCCCAAAGATCCAGTCCCCCGGCAAAAACAGAGTAACATTGTGTATGCTGTTCAGTGTCAGGAGGGCTGTGATCAGTCTTATATCGGGGAAACTAAACAGCCACTGGCCAAAAGGATGGCCCAGCACAGAAGATCAACATCATCAGGTCAGGACTCTGCAGTCTACACTCATCTCCAGGCCAGCGGTCACTCTTTCAGGGATGAAGATGTTCACATCCTTGATAGAGAGGAACGATGGTTTGAGAGAGGAGTAAAGGAGGCCATCTTTGTGAAAAGAAACCGCCCATCATTAAACAGGGGTGGAGGCCTCCGAGTTCAACTGTCCCCCTCCTACAATGCTGTGATTGCTGGTATCACTCAGCCCTCTGTGAATAGCAAACAACCATCAGGGTGCTAACGATCCATTGTTAGGCTGATGGTCCTCCTTGATCATGTGAGCAGCTGGTTTCAGGCTGTCATCAGCCAACTGGTTGTGTAACACTGTGAGAGGGTGCTATTTATAAGACTGAGCTGAACCCAGCACCTCAGACTGAGGAAGTCTTTCGGACGAAAGACGAAACGTTTCTACAATTTTTTGCTTTGTTTTGTTTTTTTGTTTTTTGAATGTCCAGAGGACCAGACTTAGCTTTTTTAGATTTTTCTACCTGGATTATTGAGCATGCATCAGGGTAAGGTAAACTACTAAAAACAGATGTCATGGTTGCTAATTTTAAAGGGAGCTACAATCTATGTCCCTGCGCTGGCATTTAAAAATAATACAAAAAGGAAACTGAAGCACAAAAAAAGGCGGACATGGCAACAAATAAAATATAAGATATAAAAATCACTAAGAAAACGGGCAGGGGGCATGCCGTTGCATACTGAAGATGTTGCGAAAACTGCGAGAATAATGCAGTTTTGCCTGTCTCAACTCGCATCAGATCCGCACCACACTGCACCAGTTAAGGGCATGCCCACTCTTGGTACCCACCCCAACTCAGCCCGGTTTATGGAGCCACATTGTTAGAGGTTCCAAGTGGACTGCTCCTAGGTGCTAAGTTTCACATTTGCAGACAGCAGCCATTGATTGGCCAGCAGAGATCTGTCACTGGATGACCCACCCATCAAAACTGTAAACTACATCTGAACCTCCATTCCTCTCTGATTGTGTTGACGGACTGCAGCACAAGGAATGAGCACATTTCCAGAGATATATCAGAGATGATGGCGCAGCATGGCTACACCTATACTTATAAGCAGTGCTGGGATAAACTAAATGAATGAAGTCTGATTATAGGGCTATTAAGGACCACAACAGGTGGAGTGGCTTGAATACAATGACCTGTTACGATACCTCCCACTTTACAATGACGATCCCACCTCATGTTTTCTTCTTATAAGATCTTGTTTATGTGGAAAATCTGCTCAGTTGTACCTTCATGCCATGATTATGTCTCATTTCTCATACTGTGTCACTGTCTGGAGCCAAGCAACTCAATCGACTTTAAAACCTATGAGGATGTTGTACTCACAAGCACTGAAAGTTCTAGACCAAAAACCATTGAAGTGGCACCACTGTAAAATACTTGATAAATATAACCTATTAAGCTTTGACAATTTTTTAAAATTTTCTTGTTTAAAATTAACTTTTAAATGTATTAATGGTCTTGTCCCTGAACTGGTGAGCAGAATGATTTTAAAAGTCAGCAGCTCAGGAGTTGCAACAAGAGGTGCAGTTGATGGAGACTGTAAACCTACAAAATACAAAACATCATTTGGTCAATGCTCCTTCTCATTTAAAGGTCCTCATATCTGGAACAGTTTACCATCAGCAATAAAAACATTGACTGATCTTAGAGGTTTTAATTCCCAGGTGAAAAAATGGTTGAAACAAAACCAAATCTGTGAACACTGAATCCTATAGGGACAGAGGAGCAGCTGTGTGTGTGTGAGGGAACTGTTTAAGCCATTTAAACTTCATTAAATTTTTATTTTTTTTAGATGTTTTTATATAGGGAACTGTTTAATCTTAATTAAATTTTAATTTTATTTTAGCTGTTTTTATATAAAAGTCCAACCAAGGACTGGGTTTGCAAATTAGCCTATGGCTAGAAATCCTGTGTACAGGTTGCTTCGTTTTTAACATGTAACATTGTTTATTGTGCTGTCCTTGTTCAAATAAACTTGAATGAATGAATGAATGAATGGCGAGAAAACAAGTCACAGTGGCAAATCACCTAGACCTAGAACAGGGGTGTCAAACCCACTTACAAAAGGGGGCCAACATTAAAATATTTTCAAACTAAGGGCCGGTTTCAGAATCTACATGAACTCAAGTTAGCTTCCCAAAATCTTTTTTTGGTTGCAGGTTCTTCAACAAGAGTTTGATTGGTCTCATTAGATGTTCTCTGTTGCACTTTTGACATCATAATCAAAGATTACTGAAAAAAAGTGATACAAGTATTTAACTAGGGGTGCACTGATTGCGGTTTTCTGGCCGATCACCGATAACCGATATCTAAAATGTCTGTCCTGCCGATTCCGATTTTGGCCTATACCGATTTTGTTTGATAAGCGACTCTGTCAGGTGTGATAAAGGTCACAATGCACCTTCAGTTTTCCAATATTTTTTTTAATTGTAAAACAATTACATGTTGAATGCTCTGCTCTGGGGAGCAGAGCATTCAGCTGCTCTGCTCGCCAGCTCTGGAACTCACTCCCACCTGATATTTGTGACACAAATTCTTTGCCACATTTCAAAGTCAAACTCAAAACTCACCTGTTTAAAGTAGCCTATGCACTATGATAGAAACTGCATTGTCTTATTTTAATTCATTTTATTTGTTTTTACTGTGTATATAATATTGTGTCTGTTTTTTATGATTGACAATGTAAGGTGACCTTGAGTGCTAAGAAAGGTGCCTACAAATAAAATGTATTATTATTATTATTATTATTATTATAAACCCTTGAACAATATCCAAAAGCAATACAAACTTGTTTTAACTGGCCATGCTAATTTTAAAGGGTGCTCTGAAATATAAATTAAGTTCAGACAATTGTTAAAAAATAAATCTGTAAAATCGGTTTCCCATGCAAGTATCAGCCAATTTCCAGTTTCCCAGAATTAAGGAAATTGGGGCTGATTTATCGGTGCACCCCTATATTTAACATTTAAAACAAAATCTTGGGGGCCAGATGAGATGTCGAGGGCCACATTTGGCTCTCGGGCCTCGAGTTAACACATGTGCCCTAGAAGAACATGAGACGAGAGCCGAGTGGAGTTGCACTTATCAATGGCAAAGCAGCTTTAAGTGAGCTGAGACTGATGAGGTAAGTGTTAGCAGCTGAGCCAGAAGAGTAAAAGTGTGGAGGACTGACACAAGAAAAATAATTGTACTTATACTTAAAAATACAAAGAAACCCAAGGAATAACCTGAACACCACAATAAATAAACCTAAAAACAGTAAACTGTGAACACTGAATAAACAGAGTGATAGATTGTGTTTCTCTGCAGCATTTACATCCTCAAGTTGAGAGTTCATTATGGAGTACCTTATAAATTTAAATTGTTTGATTTCCTAAAACTTATCCTGTAAACAAGTTTCCTGAACTTCCATGTCAGACCGGCTGCAGCAGATGAAACTCAAACTGCTTGGATGTAATAAACATCTTAACTAGACTTCAGAAATAGTTGTTATATATATATATATATA
>JBBPBX010022461.1:15007-31523 GCA_038048925.1 Garcialebias charrua
ATTGGTGTTTATTTTTTTATTTTTAACACTTAATTTTATTTGGGCTAAAAGCTGTGTAGGAGGTGGATATTTTTCCTCACAGTTGAAGAACCTCCGCACTTACTTCCCATTACATTTACAAATACTGAGGACATGCATAATTTAACCCCTCGCCCACATTCAAAATGCTCCAATCAACTTCATTATTTATTTTAACAGCACTTGAATAATTTATGGCCGTGTGTGTGAGAGCCATCGGAACAGGATCCTGTTCACTTAATTAGCAGAGCTGCCAGCTCGCTCAAGTTCTTCGGTATTAAACAAAGTATTAGTTGGATTAGACCTCACACACACTTACTGATAGATAGATGGTTTTATTTGTCCCCGTAGGGAAATTAGTAGTACTGTTCTTTAATGAGGAAAGAGGTAGCCAAGCTAGTGCACTAGCTCTTCCCTCTGATTGTTTAAAGTGAGAGCAGATGTGAACCTCGTCAGGCGGCATCCTGGATCTCTGGGCTGGATTGGATGGGAAGACCACTGCACATGCTCAGATCAATACTGGATTAAGCTGTTACGTCCACTTAGAGCTAATATAATAGGAATAATGGATTCAAGTGAGAGAGTGCTCTGATTTGCTGTAATTCAGGTTGATTTATGGCCACTGCTTCTTTAAACAACCAGCTTTAAAAAATGAGACTTTTTCAAAATGCTTTCCAGAGTGCTGCAGATCAATTGTGCCCAGAAAAAGATTAAGACGGATGTTTTCATCTGATTGAGGCTGACTTGATGGTTCAGACTTCTGTACTTTGCCATCTCTGCTGCCTGGAATAGAAGCCTTTCTGCAGGGGAAGATAGATTAAGTAGCCTTTATTTGGTGTGTTACTTAGTGACATAAAAAGAAAGAAAAAGAAAGAGGGCACTGTTTGACAGGATTGAAGCAGAATAAGATTTATACAACCTTGAATGAAAAAGAAGCTAAGGCAGAAAATTAAACATTTGGTTCAATTAGGTGCTTCAAATATATTAAAAAGAGCTAGTTTTCTGATGCAAGTACTGATCAAACTTGCAAGGAGCTATGTTAGAAAATCAGCTGATAACTTTGGTTATGTTCAGTTTGTCAGCTTTTAAAAGTACAGTACTTTTAAGACTAGTTGCAGGTATTTCACACAACAATGTTTTCAATGCAGGCAGATTGTATGATGAATATAAGAATTATGTTGAAACAAGCAAATGCCTTTTGGTGCCTTTGTGCACTCTTAAGATAAGATAAGATAAGATAAGATAAGATAAGATAAGATAAGACAGACAGACAGACAGACAGACAGACAGACAGACAGACAGACAGACAGACAGACAGACAGACAGACAGACAGACAGACAGACAGACAGACAGACAGACAGACAGACAGACAGACAGACAGACAGACAGACAGACAGACAGACAGACAGACAGACAGACAGACAGACAGACAGACAGACAGACAGACAGACAGACAGACAGAACAGACAGACAGACAGACAGACAGACAGACAGACAGACAGACAGACAGACAGACAGACAGACAGACAGACAGACAGACAGACAGACAGACAGACAGACAGACAGACAGACAGACAGACAGACAGACAGACAGACAGACAGACAGACAGACAGACCATTGATGCCGTACATAGATAGGATGGTGGAAAGAATTCATGTTTTCCCCAACAACTGGTCTTCATTTCATTACAGGTACTATTTAGAGTTACCAATGTACCTGACATTTTGGTGTATGGAACCTGGCACATTTGGAGAAATTGAAAGTTATGCACCATAACTCATGTTCCCTGAAGGAAGGGAATGAGGTGCAACACTATTGCTATGGGAATTGCGCCCCCGCGCAATTACCTGATGGAATACATTCACGCCTTTACAGCAGTAGGCTTCAGCGTCACCCCAGAGGCCCCGCCCTCTGGGTACTTAAGACACTAGCGCCCATCCAAACGGTCTCCAAGTGCACTTCACCGAGCTTCAGCATTGAAAAGGGCCAACTGTGTTGCACCTTGTTCCCTTCCTTCAGGGAACATGAGTTATGGTGGAGTTATGGTGGATAACTTTCAGTTCCCTTTATCAGTCAGGTCACCCAGTGCAACACTATTGCTATGGGAACGTAATTCATTCACGCCCTTGAAATGCTCAGTAAAATGCATGCTTGTGAGAACTCCGGCCTTTATACGTTAGGCGTTCTGGCTGCTCTCAACTGTGTGCTAGAGAGCACAGCCTGAGAAAAAAACATCACATGCAGAAACATTCACAAAATGCTTTTGCCAAACGTGTTTGTGGAACACCAGCTAGCAGTAGCGCAGATGTCTGCAGCTGGTACATTGCTCACAGCCTCCTACGTCCCTCAGATAATGTGGGAGGTGGAGGGAATGATAAAAGTTCAACGTCCAGACTTTTGAAATTTAAGTTGGCACCATTGAGACATAAATGGGGTTTGTACACACAGGGTGACCTTTGACCCCTCAGGGACAGACCTTTGCACACACTGGGTGCACAGATAAGCGTGAAGGTCCCCTATACGTTTAGCTGAGCAGAGATCCAAGAGTGGATCAATCCCATAAGACAGCAAAGCTATCTTTAACGTTGCCCAGAAGTTTTAATGGAAAACTCACATAAGCTGTTTTCGCACTGCACAGCCCTCAACGGCCCGGTCCGCCCCGCCCCGCCTTCTAACCCGGGTTCGTCATGTTCGCATTTGCCTTTTCCGCCCGGGATCCACCCTCGTTTTGGAACCCGCCAAGACGTGGTTCTGATCGGGCCGGGCTCCCGGGCCCAGTTTGACGTCATGTACTGCTCACATTTGATTTGTTGTTTGCAGCAGGGGCGGGACTCGTTCTAACAACAACCTTAGCGCGAGCTGAATTTTATCAAAATTTAACTACAAAAACCCCTAAAAAAATGTTAGCTGAATTAGTTTTTCTGAGTTTAATTTTTGTTAATAACTGATTACAAATCAGCTTATGTTAGAAAATAAATAACACGAAGCACGCATCCATACAGAGCATTTCTGCCTTTCAGCGCAAGCTGAATTTCATTAAAATATAACTAATATTCTCTAACTATTTTCCGTAGCCAGGATTTTAAAATATAACTAATATTCTATAACTCCTACGCGTAACCGGGTTGTTACGTGGGGCAAATCCTTTATAGTAAAAGTGGACTCCTAAAAAAACAATATGCCGCCGTAGCCGAGTGGTTAAAGCGTTCGCCTTCCACTCTTAATTTTATCTAGACTTGGGTTCGCTTCCTACCTGGTTCAAATTATTTTACGTTTGTCTTTTATTGGAGAAAATAAAAAGGAGTTTGTGTTATGCCGGTGGTTAACACAAACTCCTTTTTTTTATCCAATAAAAGACAAACGTAAAATAATTTGAACCAGGTGAAGCGAACCCGAGTCTAGATAAAATTAAGAGTGGAAGGCGAACGCTTTAACCACTCGGCTACGGCGGCATTTTTTTTTTTTTTTTCAGGAGTCCACTTTTACTATAAAGGAATTGCCCCACGTAACAACCCGGTTACGCGTAGGAGTTAGAGAATATTAGTTATATTTTTAAATCCTGGCTACGGGCAAGAGTTAGAGAATATTAGTTATATTTTAATGAAATTCAGCTTGCGCTGAAAGGCAGAAATGCTCTGTATGGATGCGCGCTTCGTGTT
Organism: Garcialebias charrua; assembly: GCA_038048925.1. Taxonomy (NCBI): domain Eukaryota; kingdom Metazoa; phylum Chordata; class Actinopteri; order Cyprinodontiformes; family Rivulidae; genus Garcialebias; species Garcialebias charrua. The sequence continues at coordinate 18,687 of JBBPBX010022461.1, forward strand.
ATTTACGTTCTAATATAAGCTGATTTGTAATCAGTTATTAACAAAAATTAAACTCAGAAACAATAATATATATATTCAGCTAACACATATTTTTTAGTGGCATCTCCTCTCTTAAAACATTGTTAGCGCGCACACAAGAACTTCCCACTCACTTCAAGAGAACTTCCCACCCACTTCAAGAGAACTGCACACCCACTTCAAGAGAACTGCACACCCACTTCAAGGCCAGCTCTCCGGACAATGCGTAATGAGCGGGGGTGGGCCGGGCCGTTGAGGGCTGTGCAGTGCGAAAACGGTTATAGAGCCTTCAGGACTAACCGAGGGGCCCAGCCTGGGGCCAGAGTCCTGTTGTGGGAAGGGGGGGTCCTCTCCTCAGTACGCCCCTCATGAAACATATCATGAGAGGGCGTGCACCGAGAGTATCACCTGCCCAGGCTTTTTGGCACGCCAAAGTGGCTGACAAAAGACATCCTCATGGTGGAAAAGAAGTAGCCTTTTTTTTCGCAGATAGGCTAAGCTGACTCAGCTCTCACCTCAGGCAGGCCTGAGGCCTTCAGCCTGTTCCCTTCAGTGGCCAAGCTGAAAGCTGCCACAGTTCTGGAAGTGGATGGAGAAGCTACCCATGTGCCTGGGTCAGCAGGTCCCTGTGAGAGGGCAGCTGCCATGGCGTTTCTGACAGCATTGAAATCAGCTCTGGGAACCACGGTTTCTGTGGCCACCTGGGGGCTATTAATATCAGGGAGAGGGCTCCCCTGCGTACACGTTCCAGCGTCACCTGAATCAGAGGGATGGGTGGAAAAGCGTAATACAGCACCCCTGTTGGCCAGTCATGAGCCAAGGCATCTGTTCCCAGCGGTGCATCTGTCTCCTTTAGATAGAAGTACATGTCACAGTGTGAGCTGGTCTTGCATACGAACAGGTCGACGGAGGCTCTTCCGTACCGTGACCAGATCTGGTCCACGACCCGTGGGTCAGATCTCCATTCTGAGGCTAACAGAGGCTCTCTTGAGAGAGCATCCGCTCCGTAGTTTAGTTCGCCCGGGATATGAGTCGCCCTGAGCGACAGTAATCTTGGGGCACACCACGTGAGCAGTTTTTGTGTTAGACTAAGGAGGGCTCGGGACCTTGTCCCCCCTTCCCTGTTGATGAAGGACACCGTTGTCCTGTTGTCTGATTTCACCAGGACATGCTGTCCTGCGATCAGTCCTTTTCCAAAAAAGTATTTCACTGACAGGAACACGGCCCACAATTCCAGGAAGTTGATGTGTATTCTCGCTTCCTGTTGTTTCCAGAGGCCTTGGGCATTCTGATTTCTGCAGACTGCTCCCCATCCCGTTTTTGAGGCGTCAGTCGTGATAACCACGCGGGATGACACTCGTCCCAACGGGACCCCTTCCGTGAACACGGAATGGTCTCTCCATGGTTCTAGGGCTGTCAGGCATTCTGAGCTGATACGAATTTTCCTTGCTCCTCTGAAGGGGACAGGGTGTGTCTGTTTGTTTAGCCATATCTGCAGGGCCCGCATTGTCAACAGTGCGTGTGGCACACAGGGTATGGCCGTCGCCAAGAGGCCCAAGAGACATTGGCATATATTTAGCAAAACCTCTTGACCCAGTCTAAACCTTGCCAGGCAATGGCATATCAAGGAAATGCATTCCTCTGAAAGCCATGCTCTGTACAGAGTGGTGTCGACCTGTACTCCCAAAAATATGGTAATCCGTGATGGAGTCAAGTCGCTCTTCTGTAGGTTTATGACAAAACCGAGAGTCTCCAGGTGAGAGATCACCATGTGCGAGTGCAGCTTGGCCTGCATCTTGCTCTCAGCCAGGATCAGGAGGTCATCCAGGTAGTTCATGATCCTGAACCCTCGACCCCTGAGAGGGGCCAGCGTTGCATCCAGATATTTTGTAAATGTACGCGGTGCCATTTTTAATCTGAAAGGCAAAGCCTTGAATTTGTATGCTTTCCCCTCGAATGCGAAACAGAGGTATTTTCTGTGCCTCCTCCATACGTTCACGTTGAAATAGGAATATTTCAAATCCATGATGCATGCATAGTCTCCTGGTCTCACAGACTGGAGGACCTGTCGCAGTGTGAGCATCTTGAATTTAAAAGTTTTAATTATCTTGTTCAGCGTTCTGAGATCGAGGATCAGCCTCAAGGACTGGTCTCTCTTGGGTACCAGGAAGTATTTTCTATAGTGATCGGAGCATATTTTATGTTTTGGAACAACACTTATTACTCCTTTCTGCAACATTGTTGATATTTCCTCTCTCAGTACGTGTGCACACGTTGGATTTATGTTTGACTCCAGCACCCCCGTGAACGGGGGCGGGCCTTTGAGGGCAGCCTGAGCACATGACGGACAGTCGTCATGATCCATGCGTTCGGGAGACATGCCCTCCAGGCCTGCGCGTGTGCCGTGAGTCTGGAAGGCATGTCTATCTGCTGCTTGTGTTTTGTGTGCGTAGGAAGGGTGGCCTTTGAATCCTCTCGCACGGTCCAGGGCGAGCTGGTCTGCCCTACAGAGGATGCCGTAAGGTCTGACTGCCTCAGGCAGAGCTCATGCATCCCGCTGTGGTTCATTGTCTGACCTAGCAATTTGTGCTTCACAATGGAGGAGTTCGAGTCAAGAACCAGGGCAGACTGTGCTTTAGTACTTTTATTTTTGTGTACGGATTAACACATGTTTGTTTTTGTTTCACATACAACAGGGAAATCATGTTTTGTGCATACACAAACGTAACCAGCACCTTGTAATGTTTTACAAATAAAGTCTGGGTTCAAAGTACTTGGTTCCCGTACCACTTGGGCGGGCGAACCTGCAAAACTGTGATGTTGTCCCGTTTCATCAGGCCCGGATCTACTTCCAACCTGGGTTCACCGAGGAGGTTCTCGGTCGGGCCGCCTGGCAAAGAACATGCTCCCCATCACAAGCTGGTCTCTTCTGCTGGGGGCAACGCGTGGCATCCCTGGGGGAGGGAACCCTTTCTTGGCAACCCCTCACGGAGGGCTTCAGCCTGCTTCCGTCTCTGCTCCAGCTTGTTCTGAATACGCTCCAGAGCACCCCCGAAGAGTCCTGTCGGCTCGATCGGGTGGTGCAGAAAGAGGGACCGCTGGTCTTCTGGGAGGTCCATCAAAGTCATCCACAGGTGGCGCTGAGCGATGACCACTTCTACCATAGATCTGTCCTGTGCAATGGCTATTGTCCCTATCATACGAAGCAAGAAGTCAGAAGCCTCTCTTCCGTGGCCTGTTCGTTTGTCGTTACCTAGAGCTCCTGTAGCTTCTCTGCCAGGTACGCCTGCATCATGGTCGAAGCGTTCATCGCGCGTACCGCGAGGCCCTGAGCTCGGTAACATTTATCGAGCTGTTTTGCCGAAGCGCAGCAGGCCTTGCTAGGCAGTGTTGGCTTCACGCCCACCATTGCGGGGGCTAGGTAGGACGCCAGCGTGTCCTCTATTTGTGGTGCGCTGGCGAGTCCTGCTGTCTCCATCCCAGCGACCTCCAGGAACCGAGAAAGCGGTAGCAGCATGGGAGCTCTAGGTTCAGCCCAAGAGCGCGTAAGTTCCATGAGGAAATCAGGAAAAATTGACATTCTGTGCCTTGTTGTCGGCTGCTGCTTTGCGTAGAAAGAAATCCCTGCCAGCCTCTTGACCTGTTGTCGAGGCGGGGGGTCTGGCCACGTTGCCTGCAACACGTCTGCCGCCCTGCGACACAAGTCAAATAGAGCGGGGACCGAGGTGTCCATTTCCGGTAGTACTGGCGCCAGGTTGCGGGATAAGTCATTGCCTTCCCTCTCGTAACCATACTCGGCGTCTGAATCAGATGCTTCAGGCGTCGAGTCCCTGACAGGGGCCAACGTGTCCAAAGCATTTCCCCCTCCGACCTGACCGCTGCATTCCAGGTCCATGTTCTCGAGCTCCAGCTCAGGCGCGAGTGGTTCTGTAGGGCCCATGGCCTGTCGTGATGCGGCGCCACCCATTGCTTTAGCCACAGCATCCATGCGGCGTTTTCTCACGACCACCGGCATCGGGCTGCAATGTGGGCAGGAGTCGGGGATCCCGGTGCTGTTCTCACGTGCAGAATTCCCAGGCAGACAGGACAGGCCTCGTGGGTGTCCGTCGCCGACAGGTAATAGTCACAACCGCTAGGGCAGGGGCGCGAGCGAGGGCTCGCTGGCCTGCTGGTTTTCTTTGGAATCTTGGTCTTCCGTTTTCCCTTCTCGGGGGCCATGTCCGAGAAGCGTTGAGCTTGTTGTTTTAGTCTTATTACTTTGTTCGAAGATGTCCTCTCCGCCGCGTCGCTTTCGCTGGCTAGACTGCTACTCGTTAGCAGGGTAGCGGTGTGATGCAGTTAGCGCCGTCGAGCGAAGCAGCTGTGGAGAGAGAAGAAAAAAGCTTTGAAGTTAGGTAGAAGATGCTGGACTAGCTTTTGCCAGCCCAGTAATATGTAGGAAATTTCTCTGTACACTCAGCATAGGGAGCAAGCCTGCTATGGTTTCTGCAATGTCGGTCGGGCGATGTGACAACAGAGAAATCCCACGAAGTTCAGGTTTTAGCGAGGTGAAGAGCAAAAAGAGACAGTTTGGATGGGCGGTAGCGTCTTAAGTACACAGAGGGCAGGGCCTCTGGGGTGACGCTGACGCCCACTGCCGTAAAGGCGTGAATGTATTCCTTCAGGTAATCACGCGGGGGCGCAATTCCCATAGCAATAGTGTTGCACCGAGTGACCTGACTGNAAAATTTTAGGAGCAACTGTATTTATTTTTTCTACTTTGAGTAGCAAACTTGGTCTTATTTTAGACTTTGTGATGCAAACATGACAGTTTATTCTTTTTTTTTAAGGAACAGACGAGTGAAAGGCCAAGTTCCATCGTCTTGGATTCCGGAGGGGTTGGCTGCTTGCTCCAGTCGTCCAGTGGTCGTCCAGTGGTCGTCCAGTGGTCGTCCAGTGGTCCCACATGATTAGGAATCTGTTCCAGTTTGTTTAAAATCAGAAACTGCCCATCATTTCTTGTTGAAGAGTGTATTTGACCTGGTATTTATTCTGGTATTTATTCTGCAGCCAATCATTTTCATTAAAAGACATCAAATCACCCACAGTTCTCATATTGTATTCAGTTTCAACTGTTTTTAGTTTATAATTATCGCTTTTATTCTGAACTTTATCAATCTCCTCCCGGAGGAGGAACCATACAGCAACATGCATGTTTCTAAGTTTTGTACTTGTCAATAAAAAACTAAACTGTTAAGTTGCCAAAAAAACAATCACATCTAGTTTTTTTATTTGCAGTAGAACTTCTCATTAGACATTAAACAACGTATCTTATTGAAATAAAGAAGGTGAAACACAGCAACACCAAATGTACTTCAAACGCAGATTTATTTATAGAAATTATATTTTCACTCATTTGTTGCTGTGGTACATAACTGCACACAAACTTCTGGACCAACTGGAGTGTCATCCATCCCTGGACCAACTGGAGCGTCATCCATCCCTGGACCAACTGGAGCGTCATCCATCCCTGGACCAACTGGAGCGTCATCCATCCCTGGACCAACTGGAGCGTCATCCATCCATCCATCCCTGGACCAACTGGAGCGTCATCCATCCCTGGAACTCACCTTATGCAGAAATATAACAGAAAGGAGGAAAGTAAAAGTACAGTATACAAACATTAGGGTTCATTTATGAACAAACACACACACACACCTAGATTATATATATAACTAAACACACACACACATAGATTATATATATAAATAAACGCACACACACACACAGATTATATACATGTATATATATATATATATAAATAAACACACACAAACACACCTAGATTATATATAAAAGAAACCCACGCACACCTATATTATATATATATATAAATAAACACAACACACACCTATATTATATATATATATAAATATACACACACAGCATACATATATAGGTGCGTGTGTTTATTTGCCAGTTATGCACGAAAATATTAGTATAATTTAATCACTGACTACACAAAATCATAAAACTAAAAGCTGTCTCTTAAATCATACCTGGTGTTCTCAATCCTCTGGATGATACGGAGTCTTTTGTCAGGTGGTTTCTCGTAGCCCAGCCACAAAGAAGGATGCAGGTTTTTGTTTTCGGAGCATGTTCAACACACACTAGTTGCAGCCACAAATTCAGCTTCGTCTGATTATTCGTTCAGCCACGAACAGCGCAACAGGTACCCGAGCTCCACAAGACATCTTCGTGACAATATTAGCTCGAAATAACAGAAAACAGAACTTTAACAGAACTTCAACGATGCGCGCAGATTAGCAGGTAAACAACGAGGAGCCAATGCAGAAATTCTACTTCCGGGGTCAAACGGAAGTACGACACATTATCGCTTCTACAGTGACACCCCCAAGAATAAGGTGGATGGAAAAAAAATCTGTATGCCTCTTTTATAACTGTCTATTGTTGTCACTGTTATCATCATTCTTTGTTTGTAGCCAGGTCTCTCTTGTAAATCTCGAGGCTCAATGAGATGCATAAATAAAGGTTGAATGAAATGTGCAGTTAAAAAGTTTATATGAAGATTCCTTTTAGAAATATATTTGATTGAAATGTATTTTATATTTAGCAAAAAATAGTACTTCATAAAGTGCAACAAAATATATTTTATAACAATGTACTTGAAGTATATTTAGATAAATCTATTTATTTTACATTTTCAGGTTCAGGAAGTGTTACATCCAATCACAGAGGACAGGAAGACTGCAGCCAATCATGTGTCGTGGTCTGGATCCTCCCACCGGCTGCCAAAAGTCTGAACCGCGAGCGAGAGGGAGAGTCTGTCAGTAGATACATTTTGCACGCGTGCGCACCAAGTAGTTCTCCGTGCGAGCGTGCGCGCGCTCGGATCTCTTTTCTACGCGCGCGCTCATCCCCATTACGCGCGCAGGTGTAATTTGCTCCCTCGAGTGTATGTATTTGCTCTCGTGAGATCTGTATTTGTTCATGCCCCTTCTGTATTTGTTCACGCCCCTTTAGTCTTTATTTTATCTCCATACACTCCCTTCCTCCCTGCTTCTCCAAGAGGAGGGCGGGAGACGAGATGTTTATCTCAATTAAACACATGGAAGGTAATATGAAGAGCAGCTTAGCTGCTGAACAAAATGAAAAACACTGGCTGTTCTTTCGGAGGTGGGTTGGATTTAAATTGTCTGATGAGGGGCAGAAAGAGGATTTCTGTAAATAATGCTCAAAACAGTCCCAATGAAACTACAAGTCTTTTTCACCATTTAAAACAGCAGAATATAAGCGTGTGTGAGGCTGCAGGTCCAACAGACCTCAGCCAGTCCTAAGCGGCTCCTTAAGGCTGGTTTATACTTCTTGTTGCACGTCTTTTACCCCCCGTTGAGTCCATCTGCAATCCCGCTGCGATCCCCCGGTGACAGCCGTCTTGTACATGGCCCCCAGTAAGAACTCCGAGACGCCGACGATGCGGCTCGCAGCGTGTGATTGGTTCAAAGTTTGTGGGCGTTTTTCTTTGCGCCTTTCAGCGCGAGCTGAATTTCATTAAAATATAATTACAGAAACGCCAAAAAAACATGTGTTAGCTGAATATATATATATATATTAGTGTTTCTGAGTTAAATTTTTATTAACTGATTACGGTACAAATCAGCTTATTTCAGAACGTAAATAATAACACGAAACGCACACGCATCAGAGCATTTCCGCCTTTCAGCGCGAGCTGAAATTCATTCAGGGGAGGGTTGTGCAGTGCGAAAACGGCTTTCCAGAAGACGTTTTTTGTTTTTGCTTTGACATGGATAGTTTTGAAGAGAAACTCGCCGAGGCGGTCCGGTGGGAGTGCGCGTGACGTATGCAGTGGGAGGCAAGAGGGAGGGATTTCTATAATGTATCCCCCAGTCTTTTCAAAGTAGCCTGGTTAAAACCAGACCCTTGTCCTTCACTTCGCTTTGTACTAGGGTCTGGGATTTCTCCCATAGACAACGATTTCTCCGGTAGATTTTTGACCAGACCAATCAGAGAACAGAAGGCGGATTACCAGACCAATCAGAGAACAGAAGGCGGAGTTTTGAACGTCGACTGACGTCGTCAGTTAAAATGGCTTCCGCCACAAAGGAATTTTCATGAAAACAAGGTAAAAAACTATTATTTCTTTGCTGAGAAAAAATATATTTCTTAGCTGACGTTATATCAGAAGTGTTCCTGAGCTTAACAGTTCCTAAATCAATTCACGAAATGGTCAAATCTGCTGGATTTAAATTGTTTCGGTTTGACATTTTCCAAACAGCCTCGGGTGCGCTACGAAAATAAATGATAAAAAAATCGAATTTTATCTCAAATGTTTCATCTAGGCCAACAGTCAGTAAATTAGAGCCATATAATTACACACTGGTAGCAGAAAAAATATCCACCGAGTGGTTTCTGAGCTATTTATCTGAATAGTTTAGCCTGCCCTGGACCTCGCCAGGCTAAACTAACAAAACTCCGCCTTCTGTTCTCTGATTGGTCCGGTCAAAAATCTACCGGAGAAATCCTGGTCTATGGGAGAAATCCCAGACCCTAGTACAAAGCGAAGTGAAGGACAAGGGTCTGGTTTTAACCAGGCTATTTTCAAAGTATAAACACTCAAATGCGGTCGGTGACACACACGCAATTACGTCATCGCTGGGCACTCAACGGGGGGTAAAAGACGTGCGACAAGAAGTATTAAAGGAGAAATGAAAAGTGTTTTTAAGCTAATAGTAGTCTAATGAAAAGCATAAAATAAGCTTGTTGAGAAATTTTCACAAGTCAAAAATGTCATCCTAACTCAAATTTAGACTTTGCAAAGTGAAAAAATTCTCATCTGGTGTTTTTGACCCCCCTCCCCCTGCCTGCTCTCCGTCCCCTGAATATGACATAGGCAGTGCAATGGTCGTCCCTCATACAGTAATATTAGTGTGTGTATCTAGTTGTGGACAAAAAGGTTTCAGTGTGTAGCAATTAGGGATGCAGCAAAAAAAATCTATTTTTTAAAGAATCAAGATTCTTAGTCCTGGCGATTCAGAATCGATTCTAAAAGCCCCAAAATCGATTTTAAAACTTTTTTTAAATTTTATATTGTATTTTTACCGCTCCTGTGCATTCGGCCGCTGTAGAATTTTGGCCGTGTAGGGCCACCGTAGTTAGTTAGCCAGGTAGCTCCCAATGGAGCCTGCTAGCAAGGAGGGAGACAGCATGTTTCAACTTGCTCCTTCATCTTTAAAAATCATTTTAGATCCTACTATGTTCTGGGGAAGACAGAGCTTAACAAGACATTGGTAACTGTTTCAGGACATTTTCAACACCCCCACTTCCACGTTAGCATACGGCGCTAGCATGCTAACGTTAGCATGCGGCGGCTAACGCACGGCTATTCGTATTTCCAGGATAGAAATGCCCATTAATGCACTAAATCACCAAACTGTTTTTGACAAACTAAAGTGATATCCTTCAGATTCAAAAAAGTCTTCTGCTTCCATTTTAAATGACAGACAGGAGGACAGTAATGATGGGTTTATAGCTTCAGTGTTATTGTAAGATAGCAAAGGAGGTCTTAATTGTGTCATAAAAGTGCGTCCAGAAAATGACTACAGAAATCACTGCACTTCGGCATGTAGCAGGAAAAATGTAAAAAACTATTTCTTTAAGCTACTGACTTGAAAAAAGCATACTAAGTATGTTTATGTGTGTTGTTTACTATATGAAATTCTTGTTATATCGATTTTTTCAGATTTGATTACATTTCTCCTTTAACCAGGCTTTAGCGCTAACAAGACGGCTAACGCTTTAGCTGTCGTGTTAAACAGCAGAAGACCGTGTCTTAGCGATATGGTAAGCTGCTGATTTATTTATGTCGCCACCACTCTGTGCCACTGAAAAAGCATAGCACGGCTAAATGAGTTCTGACGCGTGTTTATTTTTCAGGGAAGGAGGCTGAGGTATGTCGGACCTGCAGTTTCACACACACTAACATGTAGGTGACGCAGCTAAATGGATTGTACTTATACAGTACAGTGCCTTTCTGCCTTATCAAGACACTCAAAGCTCTTTACAACACAATATGTGCCCTCATTTACCCATTTATACACTCTACTTGATCTATACAAAGAATACCCTAACGCATACAAAAAATAATCAGAGCTTTATCACATTCATACACCGATGGGACATACATCGAAGGCAATGAGCGGTTCAGTGTCTTGCCCAGGAACACTTCAGCATGTGGCTGTTGGTAGAATCAAACCTCCAACTCTCCCATTAGAGGACAACTGCTCTAGCCTCTCAGCCACAGCTACCCCCAGCTAAAGAGGATTACTATTTAATATATCTAAATAAATGTCTAAAATAAACTATTTAATATATGTAAATAGTTTATTTTAAAAAAAAATTATACAGCTAAAACTGTTTACTATATGTGCCTGTGTGTCAATTGGGACAAAGCTTTGACTCAGAAATATATTTTTGTTATTACTTTATGGAAAGAAAAAAAAGATGTATATCGCAATTTATTTTAAAATATCAAGATATTAATTTAGGTCCATTCACCCAGCCCCAATCAGGTTGGTAGTGTTGTTGCCCCAGCTAAGGTTGTCATTCAGGTGCACACCCAAGTACTTGTAGCTGGAGAGCACTTCCACGCCGATCCTCCTATGGTCGGGGGAGGGGGTAGGTATGTTTGTTCCGTCTGAAGTCCACGACAATCTCCTTCATCTTCTTCACATTGATGTGAAGTTTGTTCTTCCTGTACCAGCTCTCCAGATGTTCCACCTCTTGCCTGTAGTTGGACTCGTCGTTGTTTGTGGTGCATCCCACCACCACTGTATCGTCTGCAAACTTTGCAACATGGCAGCCTGGATGGGTAGATGCAGTCATATGTGAACAGAGTGAACAGGAGAGGGCTCAACAAACAGCCCTGAGGGGAGCCAGTGCTGAGGATTATGGTGGAGGAGGAGAAGTTGTGGATCCTCACTGACTATGGTCTGTTTGTTAAGTAGTGTAGGACCCATACACATATATATACAGGAAACCCTCGAGTTACGTCAGGGATTGGGACCTACGGGTGTGACTAATGGTGCATTCAGACCTAACAGCGTTTCAACGGCAGGAGCGTCCAGCTTACATGCAAAGTCAATGGGGGACGCACTTCCAGCCGCGTCTTGGCGTCGGGCGTCACGTCGCGTACGTGTTGAGCGTGCTGGAAAGCGTTTTCCGTGCACGTGAAACGGCTTCAGCCTCCAAACCACGCATTCACCATGCTGAAGATTTCGCCGTTCAAACTTTCAGACGCCGCTCAACTCTCCCTGATTGGTTGGTGTCAACCAATCAGGGAGTCGGGGGGAGAAGAGAGGGGGTCAGGGGGAGAGTCCCTATGTGACGCGGAAACCAGTGACGCGGAAATGATTGCGCAACTATGTGACGTATTGTTTGTGGGACACAGAAAAAACCCGCGGAGTCATGGACTATGGAAGAGAAACTCATTGTAGCTGTGTGTTCGCGACAATTCCTTCACGACCAGTCAAGTCTGCTCCACAGAGACAAGAGATAAAAAGCTCCTCGCCTGGCGGACTGAGGACTCGGTATACCGGTAAGCTCCTCCCACACACCCCGCAGCAGTTTCGCTTCTGGCGTTCAGGTCCTAGTAGGTCTGGACACCAAGTGCGTCCACTTGCGTGCGTGACGAGCTTTTTGGAAGTTGAAACGCTGTTCGGTCTGAATGTACCATTAGGTTGATGTTATCGTACCTCGCGGACCAAAAACACGTGCCTGTCGTAGGTCCGCGTTTCTGACATAGGTCGCGGCTATACCGCTAACGGAGCGCCGCACACATATTTAACGGCATGAGACTGAACAAGCAGACATACTAGGCCATAAACATGCACAGAACTTTACATGTACAGTAAATGAATACTGTACAATAAATAAAATATATAATTTCTTACTTTGAGCTGGTCAAAGCCTGCCTTCGTCTTTTAGCATTAGCTCTTGCACCCGTCCGAGCTCCCCCAGCTTCCTTACGCTCCACACGCACACACGTGGTCAAAACTGTTTAATAGAAGGACTGTTAGCTTCTTAACTTCATACATTTGGAGCCAGAAAAAAAAAAACTTACTGAAAGCCGTTTCTCCGCGATGTTCCTCCATCCAAAACAAGCTGCTCGGCGTTAGCTATGGTTAGGCTCCGCCATTAGCAGCATGTCAGTTCATTCAAAAAGGCTGTCGGCTTTGTATCTCCGCGTTAGCTCGGTGTCCCCCGACATCTTAGGCTGCCAGGCGGACATTTGCGGCGAGCTCCCGGCCGCAGATGGCCCCTCCGCGGCATGTCGGCTCGGTGTCTTCGCCTGTGTTAGCTGCTCTGTTAGCTGCTGTCGTTAGCATGTCGGGCGGCGTTGTGGGAGCGATCGCGGGGCGATCCGCGGCTGCTCCTCCGGGCCTGAGACGTCCACAGAGTTGACCGAGTGTTTCCAGCTAATTTATCCGTATGAGGCAACCCTGATCGGACACACGGTCCTCTAGAGCCAGCTGACAGGAGCCTCTATGGTGGAGCTCCATTGACCGCACTTGGCAATTGTAAAATGGCGACCGGAAACGACCGGAAGTTGCGTAAATACGATAAAATTGTAATAAAAACATAATATTAATAATTATACTTTATTTATAAAGCCATTTAAAACAACCACAGCTGCAACAAAGTGCTGTACACATGAAATTAATAACATTTAAACACACACAAAAAAAAAAATATTAAATATGATAAAATCGTAAGTCTGAGTTGCCGTAGGTCGCGGGTGTC